>VZTL01086248.1:0-50108 GCA_013400535.1 Scopus umbretta
TTTTTTTTTTAACTTGCCTCACTAGGCAGCTAGATAAATTACTGTGGTGTGACCTTCAAGCACCGCGCTTGCTCCATGGAAATTGTCCATATGCACACTCTCACCCCGTGATATTCCATATGATGTGCAAGGGAGTTTATCCCTTTTCTTAGTTATTCCTCCCCCGACCCCTGACATTACAAAGTAAAAGCATGCTCATAGGTGTAACCACAGCTCAGCTGATGCTCTGAAATCAAACTCTGAGTGCTCTGAAAATAAACATCTGATCACCGGGTAACTTTTGCATGTCCCCATATGCTCGGCATAGAAAGGAAAATACATCCTTCCTTGCCACATCCCAGATTCAGCTCTTCCTCATCTGAAAGTTATCAGATAATTTTGATTTGAATGTGTAAAGAAAGGAAGCTGGTTTTCATAGGCCATATTCTTAATTTGTCCAGAAATCATTCTGCTGAAGTTAGTGGAGCACCAGTGATTTATATCAACTGAGTGAGGAGCTGACTTTACATTTCTACAGTTCCCTAGAAATTCTCAGAAGGCAGGCCAGTATTGTAGCTGAAACGGCATTAACTCCGAGCGAAGTCAGTTAAAGTTTTGCTATTCAGCAAGATCAGACTTTAATACTCATGCAGAATGGGTAGGAGCTTCATAAAAGTAGGTGGAATAAAGACCAAAGTCCTTCTGTCATGTGTACAAGCCTTTCTTAAAGACATACACAGAATTAGGTGCTAGGGCACTGTGGCTGTTCACAGTGCTAATGCTCTCATACTGCTTGATCTTGGGCCAGTCAACCATCATTGTGCCTCAGTTTCCTTAGAGAGGATAACATTTCTCTGGTTTGCAAATATCTAAGAATGCGCTTATTAGTGTTTGTGAAGTCCTTAGAGACTGCTGGGTGGAAATGCAGTGCAGTATAATAGTTATTTGCTATTGTTTTGTATTTGTTCATCCTCTGGCTGTTAATTTTTTTTAACAATATACTGCTGTGTAAAAATGCATGTGGCAATCTTTGGACTTTCAGAGAGAAGTGTTATCCAAACAAAAATAAAGAATAGGACTCATGCTCACAAGAGACGCATTACCCGTGATGAGAAGAATCTGTAACAGACACGGCACTAACTCAGAACTGAGCACCAAACAGCATCCAAACGCAAGCAATTTCAAATGTGTGCATATTGCCAGTACAAAACCAGGCCATTCTGCAAATGCAGTGTCCCCCAAGGAGTAGTGAACCTAGCAGCAGCAACGCTAATGGCTGTCTTCTCATGTGCAACGAGGGAAAGCAGCACTTTAGAGCCGCCTTGGGCAGCTGTTAAGTTATTCATTCTTAACTTATTTCTATAAAGCTGTTATTGGGTGGAAGCAGATGACATAAAAGATTTTGGCCCTGCTCTGCCTGCTGGGGGGGAGCATTCCCCATCCTTGCACATAGGGTGAAATTCTGGCTTCCTTCATGTCAATGGCAAAATTTCTCCCCAGTCTCGCTTGGACTGAAAAAAAAAATAAATTAAAAAACTCCAGAAAAACCTTTTTTTTGAAGAGCACTTTTCTGGTGCGAGTGTATCTTGTAGAATTTTTCTGTTTGGACATTACTTTCCTTCCAGTGCACACAGAGCATGTAGGGGAACAAAGACGCCCATGAGTTTTCAAATGCATTTGTACTGCTAGAACAATAATTAAATAAAACAAAACAAAACAAAACAATTTTCTGTTGTTAGAGTACATGTAATGCATGACCTGTGCTAGGTCATCTACCTTTTTTCTTAACCTCCTTTTGGAACATTTCAGGCTGTTTTGTGGTTTGTTTGTTCCATCTGATGCCTTGTCCTTCCCTATCTCCTCTCTATAGTGATGTGAAAGCTCACACTCTCCTGAGTAAAACACAGTAGTGTTCTTTCTCAATATTGTCCACTCCAAGTTTTGGACATCGTAAATCAGGCCTCAAAATTTGTGAAGCTCTATAAAAATCCTTGATTCTCAAAAAGTGCTGTTGATTTCTTTTTCATTTTCCATCTAGTGTATTTTGGGGGATTTCCTCTGTGATAATAATAGCCAGAAAATTCCTGTGCCTCAAATGAGAAGTTTGGCAGTACCATGATTTTAAAGCAGCTGATGCTTTAAAACCTGCAACCAGATTTCCTAATACTCATGATAAAAATCATAAGAGCTGGCAATGTTGGATGCTTGCTAAAGTCCCAACTTCCTGGTGCTGTTTCTGTTCTCAGTCACAGCCCTGAAACTCCCACTCAAGTGATGGACTTACAGAAGAAAAATAGAATTAAAAGGAAATGGAAGTATTTGTTTACATTGATGTGACTGCTTGGCTATGTTTCCTCACCCCTCACTGCATGATCAAAACTTTCAGAAAGCAAAATTCATCCCAGGGAAAAAAAAAAAAAAAAAAAAAAAAAAAAAACAACTCTGAGTTTACCATGCTTTTCTCTGAGTACACATAAAAAGCATTAGGAGTCCTATTGTTATGGAGGCTAAATGTTTGCTTGGCTTCAAAGCCAACTTACACCAATGGGAAGAAAATTGATTGAGAGCCACTGAATACAAGGACATGACTTTTGGCTCAGGAAGACCCTGGTCTACAAATTGCTGGCATATTTGGGACAAAGGTCACACTGGCTGCTGCAGGATCCTTACGCTGTCCCACTGCTATCCCCTGGCAGGCGTGCTGGAGATAAACAAGGTGGACTGACACAGAAAAAACTTTCTTATGCCATGTTCTTTTACATGTTGTGCAGGCTTATGTTTTCAGAGAATTGTTCTCTTTCAAATATTATACAAAAATACTGCGCAAAATAGCTAACATCATTGGCATTAAGGGGCCCATCTTCCACCTAACTATACCATTTTTACATCTGCATGTTTCTAGTGAAGTCAATGAAGCTGTGACTGACGGCTTTTGTATTTCCTTTATGGTTTGGATCCTTCCCTGCTGCAGTTACAGTAACTGCAGTGGTCTAATCTGAGTTGCACAAGCTGAGAAGTGGCCGTGTAGCTCTAAACTCAGGGGCTGTTCTGAGGACAAAACTAATTTTGAAAACATTTTTATAAACTCAAGGAATTCTTAATGTCTTTATTATGTTATTACTTTAAAATAATAATCCCAAACTGACCTTGGAGCTATTACTCAGTGAGCACTGGCCCCTTGGAAGGTTTCAACTTGTCAAGTTTAGCCATTTTTTGAATGCACAGAGGAAGTCATTAAGGCACATCAGGCTGCTGATTGCTATTAAACTCTGCAGAGAGTTCTGTGTAAAAATCAATGCCATAACAGGGCTACAAGAATGTAAGAGTCAGGAAAAGTATTTCTTTACCCTCTGGTAACTCAAAAATGGATTAATAGATTTTATGAAACCTCAAAAAAATGTCACCTATGAGCTAGGGGCCAAATGTAAACCTCTGTGACAAAATAATACAGCTCAGAAAGCTCCGAGCATGTGAAAATGGGATTGTAATGGAACTGTCACTGCTGTAACCTCAACTGTATGTTTCTGTGCTGGACAAATCTTACACATCTGCACATAAACGCATGCACATGCTTACTTATTGTATCCCAAGGAACACCTCTTTTGCTGTATTGCCACTAAGGAACCTAGAGGGAAAATGCATTTTTAGTAAAGTATGATCTTATATAGCTTTTGCCAGAAAAGTACTACAAGAATTTTCCAGATGAGTTCAGTCCCAGCACCAGCGAAAGTGTTACTTAGATGGCGGGTGGGTTTTGCTTGCGTGGGAACTGCACTGAAAAATGCAACACAGTTTGCCACTAGTTTAAGACTTTTGTAGAAAAAATATTTTTCATGGGAAAAACTAGTTTAAATCATATTAGGAAGTTTTATTGTAAACATGTAGAATATAAACCAGGCAAAGTCCATTGTCTGGCTCTGAGGTCAATTGCCATTGAATGGCCTTAATTCAAAGTTCAGTCCAGTACTCTTCCCCCAGAAAACAGAGTGATAGCACTCAATTTAATTTTTGGCATGAATTTCTTTCAATTTTTGATTATAAAATGTTGAAATATCTTTTTAATTTGACTATTTTTCTTTGATTCTTATACGAAAATAAGATTTTACTGAGCTGTATTAAATTTGCTTCATTCTATCATAGGATCATTTGGTTTGGAAGGGAACTCAGGAAATCATCTCGTCCAACTTACTACTCAAAGGAATTGCATTTTATATAATACAAAAACTAAAATGAAGCAATCCATGTAAAACCAAATGTTTCCATAAAACCAAAGAAGACCTAGTTAGGATGTTTCAGAACCTTTATTTCGTGGCCTATCCCAGCCTTTCTGCTCAAGGAAATACTAGTTTCTCACCAGCTCTCCTTATTCATTTTAAAATTTTAGATTTAATGCTTACTTTGACAAGAAGGTTCTCTTCTGGTTTTCCATTTTGAAATACATGGAAATATCATGTAGGGCTGACCCACCCTAGGAGGAGGGCTGAGGGGTAGGGCCACAAGCATGTCCTCACATGGTGGCTGCAAGGCCCCACTGGGTCATGGTCTGCCATCTCAGCTAAGCCCTGAAAAGACTTTTTTAAAGAAAGAACATGAGGGTGAGCCATCACAGTA
This sequence comes from Scopus umbretta, assembly GCA_013400535.1. Classification (NCBI taxonomy): domain Eukaryota; kingdom Metazoa; phylum Chordata; class Aves; order Pelecaniformes; family Scopidae; genus Scopus; species Scopus umbretta. The sequence goes on from VZTL01086248.1 coordinate 4,591, forward strand.
TCAGGGCTCCAGGCAGGCAGGACTTAGGACTAAAACTGGCCAGCTCTGGTCCAGGTGGAGGTAAGTTTTGCCCAAGGCTGTGGGTATTTGACAGTTTCCACCCTGTCCTGGGGAGCCACCACTGTGCATCCCCCCAGGTCCATGGCGAGAGCATCCGGTCGTGGCCGCAGCCAGCATGGCAAACCGTCCCAGAGTTTTCTCCTCTCAGCCCAAGACTGAGACCTGGAGAAAAGGATCAAAAATAGGCTTTCTGTTAAGGACCGTATCAAGCGCATACAATGAAGAAGCTCTTAACGAGTGAATTGTTAAAGCCTGTTTTAGTGGATATGGTCTGGGTTGGCTGCGGCGAGGGGGCAGATTGCGGACCGTTTCCCCAGAATGGCACTGAGGATGGAGGCTCCTATACTCTCATTATAGCAGGGGAAATTCCACTTTTCTTGCATGGTTAATTTGGAAGTTATGAATCAGCCTGTTGTTTTTATTTCAGCAGAGTACAGACAAGAGTTGTGTAAAACGAGGCTGCTGCCTGTCTGTCAGGCAGCTGTAGTTTTTTACCCTGCAGCCTCTTCTAATGTGCATTCTTGGCGAATTCTGAAGAGAAGCAGTTACAACTGTGCGCTCAGATGTTAGAGCAGATCTCATACCCTAGTCATTGCGCCGGGGACTTCACTCGTGCATCATCCTGTGTTTGACACAGCCATTAAGCATCCTGACCCAGTAGCCAGAAAACTGAATTGATGTCTAAGTTAAAAGGCACTGTTAAAATATGCTTTTGAATCATCTGTTTTTGAACAGAGATTAATATTTTCTTGCAGTGTATCTACTTTTCCCAGGTGTTAATAGACCATTTGCTGTCTGCTGGTTTTTAGGTTTTTTAAAGTAGGTGTTAAAGGCTATTCCAGCCTAACTCTACAGGGTTTTAAGGCATAAGAGACAGTTATCTGCAGAAAAATGCCCATCTCTCTCAAATAATTAGCAATTATCTGTCAAAAGAGCTTCTGAACTGACTACAGTAAGAAAAACACTTTTCATCTTTGGCTTTTTTTGTCTCCCTCTTCCCCTCTCCTCTTCGCCTCTCTCCCCCCTTTCCCCCAGCATTTTCTGAGCAGTCTTTGCCAAAGGAAACACTGATGAAAGTAACTTTCAGTGGCTGAGCAGTTCCCTCCGTCACCTCCTCCCTGTCCGCCCCCTTGATTGCAACAGACATCTGCCTTTGTACACACCATGTCAGAGTCCAGCAGAGACATTTTATGTTCATTGTTTCTCCAAAATAAATAAAAGCAGCACAGACGATGCAAACTGGCTGTAGACATCCCATTGCTAATAATCGAGCTATGTTGGTAATTGCTAATAATGATGCAGTGTTTCAGCATGGGAACACTGTTCTAGCTGTAATGTGGATCTGGCCTGAATAAAGTGACACAGATGGTAACATTAATGCATATTTCTTTGTAGTGGAAGTTGAAATTTTACTGTGGGAAAAAAACCCATTCCTACATTTCCTTCCAGTTATTTCCTTAGTATTAGCAGCACAGCCATGGTTGATCTGTGAACTGTGTCAGTGCCACCTAAGGAACTTGAAGAGGAGTCTGCGAAGTGAGGAGAAGCAATTGTTTCCACTTAGCAAAAGAAGCACTTAGATGCTGTTTGACACAATTGCATTTGCCTCCCTTGGCAGGGATGACCCATTTTGATCACACGCAACAGCCAAACAACAAACAGCCAATTTGCAGTAAATCAGACTTTAAACATCTCTGTAGCTGCTATCTGAAAGACTGGTTCTGGAGTCCTCTCTCGGGAACCAGAGCTCCCACATCTGTACCTCAGTTGTCTGGGAGTGCTTCGTTGCTGTGTTGCAGGCTGCAAACAGTGGGAACACAGGCTTTGTGGGCCGGCTCCTGGGTTGCAGCTTCCTTTGATGCGTGAAAAGTACGTGCTCCTCTGGGAGGGTCCAGCGTCCTCCGTGCTTACGTGCACAACCACTTCAGCACCCTGGTGAGCCAAAACCAGTGGAAGCACACACTGCTACTTTGGCCTGACTGCAACGTTTCCTTTGAAAGGTGTTTGTAAAGCTGTGGCAGCATGTCAAAGATAAGAGAGGCAGGAATTAGTTGTATTTGCCAAGCGCCTGCCTTTGTTGGCTCCGTCCGCAAGAGCAGCTACCCTCACTTTTGAACTTTCCGAACTTGCTGCATGTTCATCCACAAAAACCGCTAGCTCACCCAGACCTAGAGTGTCAGGGCCAGAGTTGTCCTTCCTGCAAGATTAGGTCACAGCATTAGATCAAAGCTTTACTATGACATTTTACACCACGTGGATACAACAACCAGCCAAGTTTCAAGTCCTAAGCACAGGTGTCTTGTAAACGTACGATGCATACATGGAAGTTAGAGCCAGAAGCCAAACTTACTAGCTAAATTTCACCTTTTTCCCCAACATTACATCTTTCTCATCCACCCTTATAACTGCATTGCCAATTTAAATTTCAGAACATCGCTGCTAATGTCTAAAACTTTCCTGCCTGTCTTTCCTTTGCAATTTTCTCTCTTCATCTGGTTATTCAAAACTGAGCTTAATAATGCCCTTGTAAACAGTTGAGAAAGAGCGATCCACCAAAGAGGCTTTTTCCTGGCAAAAGAAGTGCTGCACAGTATTAATTACCATGTGGAGGGAACATGTAGCAGAAAGCAGCATTGGCATATGTGTAGGAAATGAACACAGTGTATTCGCTGCAGAGTTGCCGTGTAGTTGGAAGTGCAAGGCATGAGCAGGAGTGATAAGCAAGTGTCGTTTAGAAATTATTATGAGAAAAATAGTAAGAAAGTGCAGAAAGAGCACCTAATTTCACCTCATTCATCCTTCCGAAAGCTGGATGTCTCCTCTAAAGTGGATATCTGGGCTTCTCCTGTGCCTTATGGGGAGGGAGATACATCCAGCAAAAATACATCCCACCTTAAATCTAATCACCAGGATAAATATTTTTTTTCAGGGTGCCTTTATCTCTCTCCCCAGACTACCAAGGGATAACTAGCTCCGATTATCTCCCTGGGTTTTAGACAACTACTGTAAGGTGAAATAAATTCCACCCAAAGTCCTCAGAAATGGCTGTCCCAAGTGGGCAGGAAAGCTGGCAGACTTAGATAGCTGCAGAAGCTCATCTCTGTCATGGTGGACACAGAGCTGATTGACAGGGTTGGTACAGTATTGCCCATGTCAATAAGGCAAAAAAAAAAAATCTTGCAACTGTCTGGAAATTGCCACGTCACAGGCTTAATGCACAACAAGTGGTATAATTAGTTTACAAGTGAAAATGAAAACAGAAAATGAGCACAAGAACTTTATGTTCTGTTCATATGGAAGTAAACATTTTCTTCAAGAACTGAAACTGCTGTCTTAAAATGTATGACATGTTGATGTACTTACAGTCTAAAAGTGTGTTTGCTTGGGCAGTGTTACCTGCAGCTTCTGTGGCTTGGCTCAAAGCCTTTTTGAATCTCGGTGGGCCAGGCTGACAGACCTGTGCTCACTGGTCTGTGGCATTCAGAGTCACTCTTGCAGAGCGCATGCACCGCAGGAGCACATTGGTCAGCAGTTAGAGATCTTCTGTAGCAAAGAAGATACTTGATAGGACATAAGGATACGAGCAACATCCCTGAAGTGGAAGAGAGTGGAAGGGAAAATACCAGAGTGTAAGTGCATACCACATAGACTGCCTAATTCAGCAAATGGAGTTCATTCACTTGAGCTTCCTCATTCTTCCCTCAGCACACACTCATCCCTGTTTAACATATGCTTGAACCCCACTTAATTTAATGTAGCTAACGGGTGCTTACAATTAGGCACATGCTTAGTAACGTGACTGAATTAAGGCCCAAATATTCCTGCTTCAACACATGAACAAGACGGTTTCTATTAAGATGGAACATTGCACACTAGGATTTGTAATCACTGCAGACTACACCGCATGGACGATGAGGTGGAATGAAATGCGTCTGTTCAGAAGCCTGCTCACATGCATCCCTTTAGGTCTGAGCTCAAAACTTTTTCTTAATCAGAGTCAAAGCAATGACTGTGTCTTAGAACAAGTTAGGAAGCCCAAATCCTGAAGTTCCTGTTGCTGCAAAACTCCCACAGACTTGAAACATGCAAATCGGATGCAGTTCATAGACTCCTGGCAGATTGTCAGGGCAGTGTCCTTAAGTTTCTCATGTTTTGCTAAATTGTACTAAGTAGTTCTGTAGTTTAAAATTCAGGAAAAATAGAGGACACTGCATTTGCACTTGCAATCTGGTTGGTTGTCTCTACCTTATGTAACTAAAATAGGGTGGGCTTAAGCAGCAATAGGTTAAGCAGTAATGATGCCAGCATCTTCTGTTGCTGAGGCTTTAGCCAAGCTAAGGACGCAATGCTAATCTAGAGTTGTTTCTCTTTTTCCTTAAATAATATTTTTATTGAGCAAGAAGCGGATGCCAGAATGGCCTTTTGATCAGCTAAAAACAACAGTGTCTCTAAGGGAATCTTTCCTGTTTATTGTATGCTGCTGCATTTGAAAAATGCTAGCCTACAGTAGAGCTAGGCTCCTTAACATACAAGCAGGAGGGCAAAACAGGATGAGGCCAGAATGGGAACTGCATATCACAGGAACTCGGAAAGGCAGGAAGTAACAAAAGAAGTAGAAATTCTTGATTAAAAGTATAATTGTACCAGCTTGTGCAAGAGGATAATGACTTTCAAATGTCAGCCTTTGTCCCTGTTCATAATGATAAATCTATTAAACCATATGTACTGTTCTTAATTCCATTTCTCATGGCAAGTCATTTAGGATCCACAACTGTTCTGTCCACTAAAATAAAAAAGTATTTCTTCAGCAGTATATTCAAACAATAGATTAAAAGGGTTGCTAACTAGAGCAGTGCCAGCCAGGACTGCTGCACGGTAGTTTAAAATGTGTCAGAGATTCTGTTATAAGCCTCTACTTTCAAGGATTTAAATATCAGCCGTAAAAATTCACTCCCAGGATAAAAGCCAGCCAAGGAGTGAATCTTTAAACCTAATTTGTTAAAATAAAAAGACATAACTTTTCTAGTTTAGAAGTTTTATATGTAAAAAGGAATAAGGTCTTCAAACATTTTTTGCAGATGTGTAACTGAAAAGTGAATCCATTTCAAAAATTAACTCAGTAAGAAATTAACTCTTAAAGCAGTCAATGGCTTTGTTATTTCAGAAAATTAGTTATAGCAGAGACAGTCACAAGCAAGTTACCAAGTTTTAAAACCACTGCTGCAGAGTTGAGCTTGGTCCAGCTCTGCGTTGGTAGTGGAAAAACCCCATTTGCTTCAGTTGTAATTAGATCAAATGCTAACTTCCCCATCAGGAAGTTAGATTCTGGAAGAAAAACTAAGAGCTCAGTTTTGCAATCACAACACTTGGTAAAATGTTCACCTATAATGTCAGTAAAGTTGCCTCCAAAGACAGGAAGACAAATGTTGTGCTGGCGTCACCATGGGTGCTTTAGCCCTCCCCAGAATTTCAGTCAGGGTCAGTACTTCTGATCCCAGGCCGTGGGATGGTGTTGCTTCCAGACTGACGCTGGTAATAACATGTTTTATAATTATAGGCACATGCCAACAGAAAAGCTATAGAATAAATTGTCATTACCAGATGGTTCAATGTTTCGGGGGGAAGATGTTAGCAGAGAATTCTGCAGCAGCTTCCTCAAGTCCTACCCAGCAGGTGATATTTATGGACTGTTTACAACATTTTCACATATGGCATTCTAAAGAGGATGTAACTTTTATACTCTGCCATCCAGTTTATTTATTTTACAAAAATCCCACTCCAAAGGTCAGCTATGTTCTATCTGTCTCAGCAACTCCAGGCCTAGGGAAAAATACTGAATGTGATGTCAGCATGGAGCAGTTAAACAAATGTGCTTTTAAATATGGTAGAGATGGTTTTCTGTCTTGTTCTCATATATCTTAGACCCTGTGCCTCTTGGCTTTAGGCATCATTTAAATGAGAGCACTGTTTAGCACCGCTTTCACATTCAGATGATATATTTGTATTCTTTTGTGTGGAAATGTCTGTATATTTTCAATACTGCTTAATTCATGTGAAGGCAGACAGGAACAGACCAAGGAAACAAAGATTATGTCAAAGTGGGTGAATAACACTGAAGTGATGATGGTACATCTATTCTTCTTTTCAAAATCTTCAGAAGAAACCCCCTTTTCCTTTCCCAGCTTCCAAGCAGCACAAGGAAGCTCATTTTAAACCCTTCTAGCCTGACACTCTGCTCCTGGTGTTGGGCTTCCGTCTCCAACCCTTCCTCCTCTGCTTCATCTGATTCAGGCATGATGGCCAAACCCAGTACTGACTTCCCTCCTTACCTGGCAACAAAACAGAATACCTTTTCTTTTTCTTACCACATCTTATCCACATACCTGAATAGGTCCCGTGCTAAGTAATGGAATGCAGGGAAATTCAAGTAATGCAAATGCCGCTACTCTTATCTGGTCAATTCATTTTGTGGGTGCAAAAGTGCGCTTGCACACAGGGAAGCCACAGACCAGCTTTTCGATTTGTATCCTAAGTGTCGCTGTAGCTTGGAGGTATTAGCACGTCAAGGTTATATTTACTGTAGAAGACTGGTGATAAAATTTCAACAATTGTTTGAATAGTTGAATCTCTGATTCACAAAAGCAATATGATTACAGCGCAGCTATTATTTATACAATGTCTGATTTGTGATATATGTGTATAATCAATTGTAAATTATGTGCTTTTCAAACATCTGCTGCAGTTTATTGTGAGTCTATTAGAGGATATCTAATATCCAGTAAGAAATGGTATGTAAGAAATCCATCATCTCTTTTCTGGCAGGAGGGCCTTGTAATTCAAACACAGGCTGTCTATCTTCTTTGTTGTATTGACCCTCTGGATTTGAGGATCTGAGGCTTTCTGTTGAAGCATCATGAAAATATCATGAAGATATGTCTTCCCGGTATTTGCACATCTGCCATAATAAGCCTTTTTTCTGACCAAGAGGACAAAGCAGCTATACAGTATGCAAAAATGGGCACAGCCCGTAAAACAGGCATTAGTTCAAAGTCGTGAAATGGTGCTGTTAGAAAAATAACAATATCTGTGTTTTCAAGTCAGAATCATGAAATTGTTATTTACATCAGCTGGTACTATCACAAGCACTATTTCTTTTAGGAATACTACCCAGGAGTACAGATTCCCTTTGCTCTTAGGAGTCCAATGTACAAACTTTGGAAGCAGGATGTGCGGTTGCTTGTAGGATGCGTAGGGAGGTTTGCAATTTCTGGTCTTATACAAGTTTTGTCAAACAACTACAGTTTATGAATTCCACATTCTTCACTGGAGGAAGAACATTTGAAACCACATCTCAGCTGCAAGGTATAAAAGCAGCTATTAAATATACCTACTGCTACATGTTTATAGGTGTACTAAGGAAGACTTGCCTTGGGCTAGGCCTCAGTGGGTTAAATTGCATCCACTTAAATTAATAGAGCCATGTCAGTTTTCCACTTTGGAAGAGCTGGAGCAGCAGAACGGAACACCATGCAGGTCCTGTAAGCAGGACCAGAAAAACTCTGTGAGAAGGATTTGAACATATTTTCAAATCGCAGATTTCAAATTGCTCTTTAAGAGCTGAGACTCTTCAGCCAGCAACACCTTTTCTCCTCCTGAGAATATTAGGCTCCACCAGCAGAACCTGCATACCGCCATGCCCTCTGCTACCAAAGTCTGCAGAGCTTCACACAATGCCAGGGAGGAGAGCGTGATTGCAGAGTGTAGGTTTTTTGAGTTCCCTGTTGGGTAAGGTGCCTGCCACAGTTCAGCACACAGGACGGCTGCTGTGCGGCTCTCTGGGAGCTCCTGGTCTCAGCTGTGTGGCAGACAGTCATGGGCACGTTTTTCCCTTTTCTTTTCTTCTCAGCCTGGAAAAAGTTTTGTTATCTCTGTGAGAATTTAACTTAAGCAGAGACTGTGTGATCAGGACCGTGGCTTACGCTGTTACATCTAATTAATCGTGGGAATTCATTTCCACAACAGAGAACGAGGCCAAGAACATAGGTAGCTTTACGAAAGAAAATGCAAGATTTACAATGAAGACGTGGAATATCCACAATTACATTTCATATGATGCAAAATAATTAAGGGATATAAGCCATAACGGTTCATGGCACAATCCAAGTTCTAACAGATGGGGATACCATGAGATTTCCCCATGGGAAAGTGATTTTGTAATTGTAGAGGTGGGTGTATTCCATTTACTTCTGTATTTACTTTAGCTGTGTATTTATATTTGTATAAACATTAAGGAAAAGCATCAATCTATAACCCCTGGGTATTTTTACCATTTCTTTAAAATACAGAAGTAATTGCTGCATACTTCTTAAAGAATAAAAGGGGAAAAAATTAAACCCCTCATTTTTCCCCACCCACACATTTCTCTTCACTTCATACATCCCAACCCTCAGATTGCCCCTCCCTCTGCAAAAGCCTGGGAAAAGATTCACAAGCACATGTGAAAAATGATAGTTTCACATGGCTGTAGTAGGTTCACATCCTTATTATGTAAATGAGTGGTTTTGGTTTGGGCGTCTCTTTTGTGGTTTTTGTGCAGATGGTTAAATACTTAAACACAGCGTTCCTACTGGAATTTCACTGGCTTTGGCTAAACTACACCAGGAATTGAAATAGGCCGTGGAACCAAAATCTACTTTTGCATATAATGAAGTAGCCAAATGGGTAATGGGATTGCTGCACAGTAGCAGAAAGGAAGAAACAGCCACAAACAGATTTCCCTTGTGTCTGTTCAGTAATTAATGAAGTACCTGGTGAACGATAGATCTGAGAAACCTCGCTTTGCTCCTGTGATCTGTACTTCCTCCAGACAGGTAAGCACAGAGCTGTGTGTGCTGGAGACTGATTAATTAGCCCAAGCCAGTTGTAAAATCTTTAGGAAACAAGTGGTGTCTGTTTTCTTTTGCACAGGATGCCAAGAGATGTATTTAAAGTGTGAGAGTCAAAGGTCAGTTTGACATCACGTACTCTAAGAAAGAGCCATCGCTTGGATCCCTGTTTCACGTTAGAAATACTGCCTGCGAGCCGTGAAGCTATCGTACTTGATAAGAGAAGGAGTGGGATTAATCTGCAGCAAGGAAAATTTAGGCTAAATATTATGAAAAATGTTGTAACTGTGAGATCACTTAAGCAAAGTAGCAGGCTGTCAAGGGAGACAGTCAAGGCTAGAAGTGACACTTTTCTATCAGAGCTGGTTTGGAGAATAATTAATAAGCATTTTTCTCTGAGCAGGGGGAGGGGCACCAGGCTCCGCTAGAGGTCTCTGCCAAACCAAATGAGCCTACGAACCTCACAGACACGCTGTGAGTTAATGCCTATGTACAGATAAAATGGAGCGCTCTGAAAGGACTTTTCCAGCCTCTTCTCAGCTTGTGTTACATACTCTAAATGTAAATTGAATGCAAATACTTCGAGCTGTTCGCCACAAAGCAGTTTACAATCTCCTATGCTAAATCTAACCCACTGGAAATTTAAGGGGCCATAGTAATGGTTCATAGAATTCTTTCAAAACTAATTGGTTGCAACAGTGAAAAAGTCTGCTCCAATCTCTATGATTTCTTAGGCCTGTTCCGTATTTATTTTCCCAAATTTCTTGTTATAGGTTAATACTTCTAAGTTCTTAACTGACCTCTTCCTCTGTCAAAGTTAATGAACGTGTTAACATTGCATTCAGCAAGAAAATGCATAAGTTAGATGTGTGGCTGAAGTTCTAAATATTCTGCTAAGGTTTTTATCTTCAGACTGTTCGGGCTTATCCGCTTGCGCTGAACCAGCGATAATAACCTATCTTTCTTTCTGTCTTTGCTCTGGAAAGATAAAATTTGTCATTTCCTAGCATTATATCCAAGTGCAGCAAATTGCAAAACAAATGCATTACCTCTACATTATTTTGGGGGTGCAGTGTGTGTTAAATTAATTTTCAAAATAACATTACAGGAGGTTAAATCTCAGTCCCTAATTTGTGCCAAGAAAATCAGTAAATCATCTTAACAAAGGGCCAAAGAATTATTGCCTTGATAATAAGAGAAAATTTGAACTTGGCAGTTTTATAGATTGGCCCATGTCTAAAAAGCTTTAGTAAAGGTTGTTCTCCACCATCTCCAGTGGAGTGGTGCTTCATAAAAGCAAACGTGCATTTTGCCCACTAGCAGGGGTTTTTGGCAGAGTAAAGGGAGCACAGGCAACACGAAATTTAATCCATAGCTTTCCATCTACTGCACCCTACAGAGCTACAACCCAGGGAACCAGAAGAAAGAGATCAAAAGGCTTTAAAAATGTCAGGCAACAGGATCTTATTTAAATTATTAGGTGAGATGCCGTCTTGTTTTTAACAATAGCAAAACATATCACGGAGCCTGTTTTCTTCTTTCCCTTTTATGCTGTTTTTGACAGGCTGGTGCAAATTGCATGTAGAAATTGTATTTCTGTTTTCCAGCATCACTTTGGACAACGCTTGAAAACATGTTTTTGTAAAACTATGTCATATTCAAAGGTGTTTGAATGATGTAGAAGTTGGAGGATTTGTAACAGGTTCTTAACCAGTATTGACTGAAATAAAACTAATTTGATGAAAAAACAGAAACCTGCCTTTGGTGAGGCTGATAAGCACTTAGGGAATATAAGAAGGCTTATCTGTAATTCTGTTAAGTGATTCAACTTTAAGAACTGCGCATTTCTAATTCACATACATATGCTGAAAGGTTTTTTTGCATTTCCAACAAGTAAAATCCTTAAAACCATATAAGAGATTTTTTCCTGTTATTTATGTTGGCTTTATTGAAGAACGATAGATACTGTCCCAAGCTGATGTCATACTGCAGAACAATAACACCATTTTCACAAGCTGTATGTGCAACCTCTATGCTGCTAAATCCCTGTGCACATGAGTAGTCTCACTGACGTCAGCAAAAGCAGGGCTGTACAGTCTAATTCTTAAAATGTCATGTACATATCAATTCTTGATGCTGTCATTTCTATCTCAGATTTTGTAAGGTGAAGCATATGGCCCGAGTATGAGACTGGCTGAATATTAAGCTTCTTTAGCTTACTGAGTAATTCATGTTTCTCAATCATATGAGTAGTGGATAGTACCAATTTAATAAAGCACCAATTAGCCAAGACTGATGTGCTTAAAATGAAAGAAATACAAATAAAAGGTCATCAATATACACATGATTAAGGATCACACTTAAAAGCAGTTTTCACCATGCCTCCTAATCATGGATTTGAATGTCTGTGTGTATGAAGAGTGGGCTGAAATGACGGAAAAGAAGATCTCTGCACCATTCTGTCTTCCTTACTCATGTTAATGCCTTTGGGATTCTTTCACAGAATAACACAGATATTGCAGATCAAGGAAAATAGGATGGGCTGTTTTCAGGATTCAATCTATATGAAACCATTTTCATTTACCTTATACCCACTCCGTGATTTTCTTCTCACGAAGTGCGTTGGCTTAAGTTAGATGGGCAGGGGACTGCAAAGTTCAAGTGAGCGGGACTTCCATCCTTAAGGATTAAAAGCATCAGGAGACAAAATGCATGTTGGAGAGGAGCAAACTTACATTCTGGGTGTAAAGGGCACTGACCATACTGGATAAAAGGCATTTCACATTCAGAATGACTTGCCATAGTGAAGTGTTTGCTAATACGCTCACTCTCTCTTGTTTTGCCCCAGGTATCTGAGACAGTTCCTACATGGCAAACAGAGGGACAGTCATTTATAACGTGACAGACTCATGCTAAGGCTGGCAGGGAATATCGTTAACCTCACAAGTCTTGATGTGACTGAAGAGGCTTGAGATCTGTATGGGAGACAAGTCTGAAAATTAACAGCCTCATTAATCAAATCACAATGTTTTGACAGCTTCATGGTGTGTATGTAACCTATCCTGTATACAATTTGGCTAAGGCTTTTATGCAACGAGACCTTTTTTGCAATAAGTTTATTTGAAAAGACTCCATCCCGCAGTACCATTACTGGATTGTATGTTGATTATCAAAGGGTGAAAAAGCATAATCAGATGAGATTCAAATAGAAAATACGGCCAGGATTACGAAGGAGGTAGCACATCTCCTTGTTTCCTACTTTGTTTTACTGACTGAAGTATAATCACCATCATCATTCAGAAAGTTTGGGGGAAAGGTGGCCAACCTCTCACACTTGAGCTCAGGTACAGGAAATACCCCTCTTCAAAGAAGAAATCCTTTGAATTCATTTGCCCAATATGTTCAGTCAAGAATGAAACAAGTGTGGACAACCTGCTGGGGCACCCTGCCACGACACAACAGTGTGTCTACCTCAGATAACCAGTGCTCTAGGATACTCAGCACAGGGCAACTCAGAGTAATTCTGGGTTCCTCAGATGTCAGACAATCATTTTCTGCTTAAAAACAGACTCTCCCCCAACTCCTTTGTTCTTCAGACACCTTGTAAGTACCCATCTTAAGGAGCTTATGGATACACGGTAGCTTCTTTCCACACCTAGGGATTTATGCAGAAAGCTTATTAATACTTTTGAGTATTAATTGTGTAAATCCCTGCACATCTAGACAAGACTACATCCACGAGTGTTTCTGGGTTATAAAGAAATGTTATTGCTTGTTATAATGTGCTTAGTAGAAAGAGGTTTGATGTAGTGGCAAGAGTAGCAAAATGCTGTATTTCACTATGAACATTTTGAAACGGAGGCTCACAAAAAAATACATAGTATTTTAAGACTCTCTGTCCTTCTTGTTCATTGTCCATCTGCAAAGGTAAAAATTTTAAATCAAAGCTAAAAGGGCTAAGAGCAAGAATGCAGAGCTGTCAACCAAATATATCTATTTACAAAAGATGTATTAAATCACAAAATTAATGATGGTGCCACTAGTATTGTAGCCATCTCAGTATATCCAACACCTTCAAACTCTTTCAGGGAAATATCAATATCTGATTTTCCAGACTGAGTAACTGAGGCACAGGGAAGTGAGCTGACACTTGGCTTCACTGAACAGCGATGGCAGAGGAACAGAGCCTGTGCTTTCAGCCTTCCAGTCCAGTCTCTGCCCACTTTCTCCCATCACCTCCCATCTCCCTAAACAACCTAATCCCCATCGTACTGAGGGGCCATCTAGGCTCACATTTGCTTGCATTTGAAGCATGAAATCTCACCTCTCTCTTTAATCTCCTGACTTTATGGCCCTGTTAGCTATTGTGTGAGCAGTACAGAGCTGTAATGGCATGGAAAGTTTACAGGTGACTAAGCAACCCCTGGGCAGCATGGCAGTCCTGCCCGACTCCCTTTAACACTCCTGCCTTCCCAGCCAGTGTCTCTCACAAAAGCAGAATGACTCCCAGCTTCCAACCTGCCACATGTTGGACATATGCATCCACGCTGCAGTCAAAGACGTGACTGCGGCATCCATAATGGTGCCAAATCCTTAGCCAGTTAGTGGCAAACCTGTGGTGGCATAGGTTTTATTGTCCCTGGTGGGAACACTCAGCACTGAGCAGAGTTTAAGACGTTATTAGTTAAATATCAGTTAAATAAAAATAGTTCAGACTTGTGTCCCTGTGTTGTAATCACATCTCCAAATGCAAGAATAGCAATTTTTGGTAGAGTTTATCACTGCTCTGAGCAGCACCATTAATGAGCAGTACTGTTATTTTCCCAGAGCATAATGCTGCATAGAAACCTTACTCAGGCTCTTTCCAGGTGATATGTCCTTTTGTTGCCAGCATGAGAGGCTCTTTCATGATCCTTATCCCTATGGGAAAAAAAAAGACAATCCTTCATCAGTTCCCTTCTTATCCCTCTGCTTGTTGTGGGTTTTGTGAATTCCCATGTAGAATTTCCACGGGGGAAGGGACAAAGGTTTGAAATATTTCTCAAAGTTGTCTGGCTGGCGTGGTTACTACACTAGATATGTGACAATCATGCAAGGGCAGAGGACACTTCATGGTATCTGTTTGAGGAGAAATGTGCAGTAATTGAGGAAAAGCTGAAATATGTGTTGTTATGTGCCAAATACATGAAAATGCAATTCACTGGAGCTGTTTCAGGAATCTGTTCATCTCAACATGTGTCGGTACTGTGAGTCAGGCAGGATTCTGCCTCTCGCATAGTCTGTTAGTCTCTTAACATCCCTTTGTTCAGAGAGAGAGAAAGAAGGACTGGCTTTACAGTGCCCGTGAGACCAAATTCAAGTTAAAGCTAATGAGGAAAGTGTACGTTTAATTTGTTAAAGGGTTTTTCTGCATGTTTCAGGAAAGAGGGGGGATTATTACCATTTCACCCCTGTAATAAAAAACAGGATTGTGTATCTTGGAAATGTTTACAACGTAACAAAATGAGATTATGTTACACTGTAAAATTTTAAAGGGGACTACGCGCTGACACCTAGGCTCAACAGCATGAAACACGTGAGCTGTTCAAACGGGAAGGGTTTGTATTTAAAAGTTATGAAAATAATGTTCCAGTTTGAGAGAAGCAAGTGCTTTTGACAAAAAAGTTTGAGATTCTCCCAACTACAGATCCTCCCCCTGCCAGGTACCAACTGTTTTATTCAGGGTAGGGGATGAACACAGTGCAGGTATCATCTGGCTCAAAGCTGCAGGTCATGGTGGTTATTTGGGTATCTTAGCGTTGAGAGGGAAACCTGCAGGTTTCCCTTTCATTAACGTGCTACAAGGTGACCGTGTTTGGCTGTACTGCTGGTGGAGGGAGGATGGCTCCAGAAGTGCATCTTGCGGCCTGCCGTGCACCCCGGGAGCTGCACCACCTCAGACACAGCACAGGGAGGGTTTGCAACAGGAGGATGGAGTCTACGCTGGCAAAAGGAGTCTCTGATTCCTTCTGTGCAAACCAGACATCTCTATGAGCCTGCTCAGGGGGCTCGAAGTGAGGAAAAGGATGGGGAATTATCTCATTTCCTTCCCACACTTCCTACTACTGTTTTGGGCAATTTATACCTTTAAGAATGCATAAGGCAAACAAACCTTGTTCTCCCTAGTGTGCGAAAGCCTGTCTTTTGCATTATTAAACCGGAAAGGAAAGCATGGCGTTATCTTGCTGAGATTCTTTACACGTACAAGAGAGTCCGGCCCAAATAGATTTCACGGCTTGTCTGTCTGCGTTAGTGTGCTGCTTGCCGTGAGTGAAGGAGAGGAAAGAATCAATGCTTAATACCACAAAGTCTTATACAGATTGTTCTTGTATGCTTATCACTACTAAGTAGACAAAGAAAAGTAAAAGCGTTAATAGATACCTGACTAGAAATGTAAACGAAACAAAAGCCATCAAACTGGGATTTTATCCATTTAATTGCAGAGTATGTGTTTTCATCAGCTGTGTAATGGTTTATTGCCTTTCAAGGCTTATTTATTGTAATTGATTAATGAAGACATAGAGCACCACTCTCTTACGGGTAACAAAAGGAAAGAAGATACAACACCATTTATGTTTGTAATTCATTGAGTTACCACAGGTCTCCTTGATATTTCAGGTAATAAATATTATAGTTCCATGTCACACTGTCCATTTCCCTAAGTGGAAAGCAAGGACAGAAGGACCCATGAAATGCAGAGAACAAACCAACATCAGTATCCCATGCTTTCTCAGAGCCGGTAACAGCCCTTTCCTGAAGACTGTGTTTTTCTGGATCACAGCCATCGAAGCAGCTACGAAAAGGATGGGAGAGTGGTTCTAGGACAACATTACTGCTGACCTCAAAAGCAGCAGTTTCTGTGTGAGGGTGTTAGTCCCAACGTAGGTTTTGCACTGCCCAGATTCCAAAGACGGGGGTCATCTCACAGCCATGCAGCTCCAAACAAGATTTAGCCTTCACCGAGTATAGGTCCAAATGCTCAGCAGATTTAACAGAGTATATCTCAAGAAGTTGCACTGATGAGGAAGGAAAAGGAAGTGGAAAGAAGCAAACTCGGTCCCGTCTAATGAATACTTCCTTGACATTTGTGCAGCTCCCGCTGGGAATTTGAGCTGGCATGCATGTATGCAGTATGGTCCCAATTACTGAAGCCCACGAGCAGTGTATGTGTTTGTGTTGTGTGCATGTTCATTAACCTGCTTGCTTTCACAAGTAAGTATTTAGTACCAGAAGAAAACTATGCATATTCTTTAGCAAACACTTGTGAATTCTGGCAAGTTTTCAAATTAGTTTTCCATTTTAAAATAGCATAGGCCAATGCACCTCTGATGCAACTCCACTAAACTCTGTAAATTTGTACCAGGGATGATGCAGATCTGCTGTGCACATTTTCTTTCCTGTAAGTCATTATCACATGCTTCTCTTTCTAAGAAAGCCATTTTTATGAGAAGTGGATCACTGGGGTGGGTGGGGTTTTGTACGGCTGCTTTGCCCCATGCTCCAGCTATAGCAATGCAGTTTCACTAGGTGCTGGGTCATATGGCTGACCTCAGCTAACAAGCTGTTCCTGTTTTTAGGCTACTGGGAATGTTTATTGGCCACTGTTGTCCTCCATTCTAAACACATAGTTATTTCTCAAGACCCATATAAATCATAAGGTCACAAAACTCATAAAAACTGTGACATTCTCTGTGATACGGGATACAAATGAACTAACTTCAGGCTTAGCAGCTTTAAACATCTATGGTATATTTTATCATAATATAAATATACTCACTGAAGTTATATATACTTTTTAGTTCAATGATACACACAATAAAATGGTAATAAAATTGCTCAATGGGACAAACTTTTATATACTGGTGTTTCAAATTGGTACAGTTTAACTGTGAGCTCTATTACAAAAACAATGTACTGTAACTCTGTATTAAGCTGAGTTTAAGAGAAATAGTGATCTGTTTGCAATAAATTTTAAGTATTCATGTACTTTATAAGAAAATGATGCTGAGGATGCTGTTGAATTTCCTAATGTAGATTTCAAGAGCAGAAACTCATGGGGAGGTCTGTACTAACTGGACTGACACACTGGTGTGTGCAAAACCCAACTACACCTATAAGGAAACACACTAACTTATCAATAGAAGTTTTATTCATAATGTCTGTACTGAAATTGGACAACAAATTCATAGAAAAGGATTGGTAGTGATTACTATAGTTAAATTTGCATAGAGGTTTCCACTCTGCTTCCCTGTTCTCATTTGCTTTAGTTGATTTGAAATGCACATCTCCAGGCTGAAAGTTTCCCAGGCTGCTCCTCTGCTTGAGAATGAACTTTGGAAAGAGAGGGATAAAATTATGCTTGTCTTTTTTTGTACAAAGAAATGTAAAAATATACATAGAGAGACACACACACATACGTGCATACACATGTCTCATTGCAAAACAGAAGAACAACGATGGGACTTTTTCAGGCAGCTCTTCAGCCACACTTTCTAAGATCAGAAGGCTGAAATTTGAAAGCACTGTCCATGAGTAAATGTTCCTTGCAATGATCTTGTGAAATATCATTTAGATTTCACAAAGCTAGGGCTTCTTTAAAGTTGCCGGCTATGTGTATTACTCATGCTGCTTAAGAGTTGTTTGTTAAAGTGGCAATGTACACAACAAAATGATTTTGTGCTGAGGTAACGGCCCGGCAGGAAACATGCAGACATTGTAAGTGGGTTGATCTCTGAACTACAAATGCTTCTTATTCAGCTTTGTGTGCCTCCTGTGCCAGAGAGCGCTTCTAGATGCTATGGCCAGGCACTTTGTCTTTTCAAGTTTGTATTATATGAAAGAAGGAAAGAGACATGGTTTTCATCTTCGAGTGTTACAACAGACCGCCAAAGGTCTTCTCAGCATTATGACAATATTTAGCTAATAAAGGCATACATTTCACACACTTTAGGACTCTGTTTTCAATCCAGAAAAGTCTTGAAAGTTTTGATGTCCTTCATGTAAGTCAAAATCTTTTTTCTTTGGTGATAGCTTAAAAGAGTCTGCCCTCCCCCCCTAAAATAACCACAGGAAAAGCTCTAGTACGTGCATGTGATTAAACACTGACAAGTCAAAAGTTTCAACAGCAAAGACGCATTTTTTCTGAGAACTCCACTTGTTTGTACATATGCTTAGTCGTGTGGCTATATACAAGTTTTAGAGACAGTCTCAGCAAAAATCAATCCACTCATTTACATGTGTCACACTTTCAGGCAAGGAAGACCCACAGAAATCATTTATATCAATACAGACTAGGTATGTGAAGACACTAATCCCACAGTGAATTTTTCACTTGGCCTACGGTCTGCCCAAAGGGAATGTGGTGCAGAAATCAGAACAAAGGGAACAACATTGAGAAATATTGAGTTCCAAGTGCCTAATGCTGCATCCTTAATACTCTCTTAATATAGTTCCTAACTGGAAATAAATGAAAATACCCATCATTTTACTGTATTTACAGAGCTTCAGAACATGGTTGCCATGGAAGAAAATTGCCATAACTTGTGTTCTAAAGCTGATATATATGTCTGCAATTTCCTTTCTCCTTTAGCCTCTTTTAGTTTCATTAATTATGGGTGTTGCTCAGAGAGGTTGTAGACAGCCCACCAGGGACAAATATTTGAGTTTCAAAAGCATGGAACTTATTTTATGTTCTGAACTTTCACAGTTTCTGTGAAAAGCTGACATCTACCTAATACTTTTAAAAGTCAAGTTCCTAAGGTTATGATTAATATACCACATAGATCCCAACAGGATAATTACAAATTAATCAGCAGCTCAAAACTCCCAAATGGAGTACTATAAGGTTGCCATCACTTTAATGCATTCCTTTTCTACTTTCATGGAAAGAAAATACAAATTATTCTGATCTCCATTTGATACAACTCTTCCTCTGTTCTTGAGGCATTTGAGGAAGCAAACCTGAAGCTTCCATAACTTACCAATTAAGCAGACTTTTTAGTGAATTCAGCAGTATATGCTAACAGCACTAATCCAATCACAAATCATAAAACTAGTTAAGCACATGAAAACAATGTTTAATGGATATAGAGGTATACAGATAGTGTTTGACTCCTTGCAGCAGTGTGAGTGTGTATATATGCATGAGTCTCTGCATGCAAGTAATTTAGTCTAGTTCTCCTACGGAATTCACACAGATGTATTTGTGAGACTGTGTGAGACTTTGCAGCCCCTTCTTCCAGTCATTCTATGGCTTCAGAAAACTTCCAAGTTTCGAGCCTCTGTTAAGAAGCTTTATTCAAAACCCACAGAAGCCGTTAGGAATCTTTCCATTATTTCAGGAGGAGCTAGACTGGGCTTTTATATCTAAAACATGGTATGTGGCTATCTAGGTTTTGTTCCTCGCTGTTTGCAAAATTTCTGGGAGACGGTTGGCACTCAGTCTCTCTCTTCTGTCTCCACATATGTAAAATGAGAATGACAACTTTACCTCAGAGGAATGTTGCAAAGCTTCATTTATAAACAGATTGGCATACTTGGATGAAGTTGCTCAACTAACGAGAAGTTTTCTGATTGATGGGTGTCTCTTGGGAGGTCATAAAAACAAAAACAAAAATGTATAATTGAGTTTTTGGAAATAATTTTTTGGCTTACATGAGCCTACTCTTATGCAAGATGACTGCTTGTGCCATCTTTTTTTCTTTCTCTTATCACCTAGAATATCTTTCCAAATCTAACCATGTCAAATTAGTGGCTAAATATCAAACTAAGCCAAGGCATAACCCTCACACCTGAAATGCCCATATGAAAGAATATAAACCTTGAGGTATAGTGAGTAATAAGAAAATTGCTTCTAGAAAATCAGCTTGCTTAATGTAGATAAAATAACTATGAATCAACCAGTAAAAATTAGACTGCATTTTATTTTGTGGAGAACACTGGAAAGTTGGCAAGAGGTAAGACTTTGCAGTGAAATAGGGAGGTGAACAAGTTGTAAATGACTCTAATATCTTCCAGATGGCATATTTTACTTGGGAACTGAGTTTAGAGTAATTAGAGGCATGTGAATTTCCTATAAATACTAAACTTCACCAGTTTGACACTAGAAAGCTCCTTCATCTCTGAAGTCTTTAAACTGCTAAGTGTTTCTTTTTCCCCCACTTAAAGTCGAACTCATGGATTAGTAAGTTTGTCTTATTTGACAGACAGAAACCTTTTTCTATGAAAAGGCAGCATTTTTCTATGCCAGAAAGTTATGAACTGAGGTTCCTCACTGAAGAGGTTTAAAATTGAATGTTTCTTCCCAGAAGAGGTTTTCATTTTGATATACTGGGATCATTATATTATAATTTATTACAGTATGTGGCAAGCAGTGAAATCAGTGGACTTTGCCCTAACTTCAAGATCAGATCTTTTCATTGGTAAAATGCTTTTTGCAGATAGATGTGCTGAAGACTTTGGCAGATGAATTTTGCTTTTACTTCCCCTAGGGCTTTGCAATACTAAAATGGCAAAACATGGTCCACAACCACCAATTCGTCTTCGCTTTGTGCATAACATTGTTACATTCATTCCCAGAATGAATCCTGATGTTCACATTTCTGTTGAAGAATTTTCAGGTTTTATTTGGTGTAAATAAAATAGAACCAAGTAAATACAAGGTAAAATATTCTGTCACCACTTGCACCCTCTTTAGCCATATATCAGTGTAAACTGGCTTAGATCCATTGACATAAAGAGGCTAATCTCATTTGCAGCAGCTAAAGATCTGTCTACTGTTCTCAGTGGAGCTGTATAGATAAAAGTGCAGATATAATCTTGCTTACTTAGTTCGGATCTTCAGTTCTGCCAGTCCCAGGTATTCAAAAGGCATGAGCCAACAACCACAAGCATATGATAAGATAAAGGATAATCAGATTTTAAAATAGTAGTGAGTATTTTCATTACTTCTGGGTTTTGAACTTTCATTGGTTAAGGTATGTTGTATTTCAGATTCCTCTGTTCAGCAGAGAATTAAAAGCTTAATTTTAAAATGAAAGGGCAAATCCCAAAGCACTAGACAATTCCAGAAACCAGTGTAATAACAAAACTGTTGCTAACACTAGTCGTAATCAAACTGTTACAGTGGGTAACTGTAGATCTTCATCAATGTCTTTGTTACATCTTTTCTCTTTTTCACTACAACAATGCCTTGTACTAAAATAGACCCTCACTTGTTCATTCTTAATGGAGACCCACTGTCAGTTAATGGCATTAGTAAATTACTGAACAGTGGCCAAATCCCAATGGCCTTATTCCCAGAAACCTCTTAGGTTGGCAGGACCTTTGTATGAGTAACTTCAGTGAATTTTGGCCCTGGGTGAAGGCCATAAAAAACACCAGCTCACAAAAGACCAATGGAAACAAAGGCCCCCCAAACTGACAGGGATTTCAGTAAATTACAAATCATTAATCGATTGCAAATTGTGCATTTAAATATCCAGCACTTCAGAGAACTGTGGGATTCAGATGATATGTTGTCTCCCTTAGGGGCCTTCATCCACACCATGAATCCAGTACAGGCAAAACCAGTTTAAAAGCCTCCTGCCATGGGCACTTGCTCCCGCCTCCCCCTTTCTCATGGAGTTTGCACAGCCTGGCTGGTGCTAATTCAACTGTATGCGTGTCCACATTTAGAGAAATGATCTGTTGGGCTTTTTAACAGAGATATGAGGGGGGCATGGGGTGGGGAGAGAGAGAGAAGGGACACTTCTCTCATCATGTCAAAGACATATCCACACCGACAGTTCACTTGGTAAGATGGAGAAAGACTTCTCCATTGAGAAGAGTGTAGTGTGTAATGGGAGTGAGCAGCCAGGCAGGAATGCACCATGCAGGACCCCGTGCTACCAACCACGATGGGACGGGGCTAAAAAGGCAAAAAAACCCCACACTTCCCTGCAGTTCCCATGCTTCCCAGTGCTCAGGGAGTACTGGTGCCTTGCTTAGGCCTGGTGGCTGGCTGCAGACACAGCGGTCACCCAGGATCCTTCAAGGGCCATGTGCTGTTTTCACCTCCATCAAGGTGTGTTTTGAGGCCCATGCATGAAGAGTTACATCCCCTCCTTGTGGATACCTGCACCGAGCTGCCAGGGAAGGCTGATGTGTCTCCACAGGAGGGGGCTGCCCCTCCAACACCCAGCAGACAGGTCACCTTGCCGGGGTGGGGCACAGGAGGCCCCGGAGAGCAATCAGGCTGCACAGAGGCTCAGATGGAGAGCAACCCGACAGACGCTGAGGTTACAGCTAGAAAAACAGCCCATTTGGGGCTGTGCTTAATTTTTTATTTTTAACAGCATGTACTTCTTTTTCAGGTTGCTAATAAACTGGGATTACCGTTGGTGTCCCTCGAGTGCCTGCAGTTCCTAAGCTTTTAGCTCTGGGATATAGATTGCCTTGTGCCACGAGCACTGCAGTAAATCCCACACCGCTAACCCTCAGTCACTAATGGGGCACAAATCCGTAGTGCAGAACAACTTGAAACTCTTTATTTAGATTTTCTCTTGCAGTGCCTTCTGTTCAGCTAAAAAGGAGCCTTGCGAGCAATTTTAAAAAAAAAAATCCGTATAAAATTAAGGCAAAAGAAAGATACATACTAAGAAGCAAATTCTCAGAACTAAAGGTAGTCTGGCCAGGGTGGGTAATTCATGTCAGGGAGAGATTTAGCAGTTTGGTGGAAGTGGAATCAGAGTGATAAAAGAAACAGAGAGGTGGCAGATCTTTTCATTCTAACAGGTTAATAACAAAATACTCATAACCACCGTACAGATGCATATCATAGCAGGCTGCAGAAAAATATGGCATATTCAGATGTAAATCGTAGTTCTATAGGCTTCACTGATTGTTTCGTAAGGTAAAAAGGCAGATAGTTAAATTTAAGCTGAGTTCTGCATATGTCTTGGGAAAGAATTTTTTTAGGCAAAAGACATAAGATCTCACTGCCCTAATAATAGGAGAATGTGTAGAAGCGTAGCGTAGCTTGGCAGAGTGGCTGGCTTCAGCAGCAGGCAGGGCCTTCCAGCGCTTTCACTTCACTTTCTGCACTACAAGGTGCTATGGTGCACTTCAGGGGTCGCCAGCATGTTCAGAACTGAAACCAGACGTAAGCACTGTTATCACCTAGTAGAAACTGGAAATAGAAAATTCACCAAAATCTGTATTCTGCAGCTGTTTGTGTTTTTCATTGCCCAGTGCTCATTTTGAAGGTATTGCTTGGTCTTTTCCTCGAACCCATAACTTACACTTTCCAAAAAAAGTGCAAGTTTTTTGCAATTCCTTCAAGAATTTGTAGAGGAATTCTAGACTCCCTCATCCTTCCAATGGGAATCTGTCGCAGACATTGTTTTACTGAACCATAAAAGTAGGACCATCTAGTAATGGCATGTTCAGGCACCGGCTGGGAGGAGCAGGGGGAGCGTGCAAGCTCTGCGGTGCATTTTAGCAGGCTCCCACCCAAGAGCCATGCGCAGTCCTTGCGCACCGCCAAGGGTGAAAACAGAAAGCAAACAAAACTGGGATATCCAGAAAGACCCAGACAAGCAGAAAGGGAATGCTTTTTGCATCATGGCATAGTAGCTCCATTAACATATCTGCTGATTGCCCCTTCTTCTGGGCAGACATCTCCTGTTTTCGCACCTGAACTCGTGCTCTAGTCTTTTACCTGAAACTACACTCAGTGGTTAGCGCCATGTTTATATTTACATCTTTGTGCCATAAACCCTAAAGGACTATAACATTACAAGAAATATTTGCCACACCATTGGCAGCAGTAACTGAGAGAAGAATTGCCAAATGGGAAATCCAAATTTGCAAACTCAGTATTCTGGGCTGCACGCCAAGACTGTCTGGGCGCTGCGGAGGTGACAAATTCAGTCTCCTCACAGGGATGCCAATGTGCCAACTGCATCCCTGGCACAGCATCTTCTCCTGACAAACTTATGGAGAAGAACTGCTACCAAGTCCAGAGGGAGATACAAGCTGCTTTCTGAGCTTCCTTGGCAGCAACTCCATTTCCAAGTTGTGACTGTACTTTCTCCTATTTACAAGAACAGTTGTTTGTGATACACTATGGTATCTGGTAGGATTTTGAAAAGTGCAAAAATGACAGCAGGACATTGGTTTCCAAGTATAAACTAGTAAAATCCAGAGTAATTTAATTTCCTTAAGAAAAAATTACACAGATACTCACTTAGAGCAACCCAGATATCAGATGTTGCTGCCAGTGTGGAGAATCCAAATCCATTTGTTAGCTGCCAAGTGAAAGACATGGTCCTTAGAATATGAAGGTTGTAGGGCTGATCTTTAAAGTTTCCCCTTTTCAAATCGTACTTCGTACCTATTATCTTATGGCTAAACTTCTTTTCTGTCTGTTAGTAATTTTTCAAAGCAAAAGAAAAAAAAAGAAAAATCCTCCAGTCCTCCACAGAGCTGCATGACCTGTAACTTGCAAAATTCATTAGAAGGCAGCTTTTTAAATAACCAAATTGTGTCACTCACAATTGCACAGCAGCCAGAGAGAGCACCATAAATTACAATTCTGTCACCATAAGGGACAATGGAAAGGTGTGGGCAGGCTATTGCTATAACGGAGGAAACCTAGGAGAGTGGTAGAATTTAATTTGATTTTGTTTTGCCAAATTTACTTCATATAATAGCAAAATTGATACTTACAGGTTCATTATTTTCTTGGCTGTATACAAAAGACTTAGTAAGACTATAGATTATTTATTTTTAAGGTGTAGCAGAATGAAAATACTGAACTCAAACCTTTTGAGGTTGTTTTTCCTTCTTTATACATGAAATAAAAAAGCATGTAAAAATTTGCTTAGCATTTTTAGTTAAAATTTTTCATATCATTTAATAATTCAGAAATAGGGTTCTTAACATTCTCTTGAAAAATTACCTACTGTTGAGGCTTAAGCAATGAATGTGCCTGGGAAACTGGTAAAATAATGTCATCATGGAGAGAAGAGACTGTCACTCAGATGCTGTGGTTTTATGTGGTTACTCTTTAACAAGCAGTTAATTATTCAGAGAAAGCTTGTCTTGTTAAAAATTCTCAACATTCATTTTTTTCCCTAAAGTATAAAAACTAGCAGCCTGCATTCCTGAGTACTTCCAATAGGTTTTGCAGGGAACCTAAAGCTGGTATTCTTCAGGATATTTCTAAAGTGGGGGAGGGGGGAACCCTAAGAAAAACAATTCTGAAGTCTTTTTACAACTCTCCTCCCAGCTTTCAAATCCTGTTATACGTATATCGTACAGAAATAACAGAAAGAACAGAGGTCTAATTAAAAATATCCAGGCTACTTAAAGTATTTGTAAAATTATCTCAGAAATGAACATTTCTGCTTTGTATTTCCACCAATCTGAAATGGGACAGCGAAGCTAACTAGCAGAGCAATTGCTACTAGAAAAATCAAATACATAAGAGGAAATGCAGTTAACACAATATTTCACATATGTTAATGCTTACAGTTCCATCAGTGTCAGCTTTATTTTCTACTTGATATACACCAAAGCTGGCACACAATTTTAACTGATGAGGTAATGTCATTTTCAATTTAAGGAGCCCTAAGCCGTCCACTTTAACTAGTGATATCATCTTTGCAGTTGTCTCATGGGGCTTCATGTAAACATAAGTAATGTGCCCTGGACAGTTTGGAGCAGAGTTGTTAAAAATGACATTGGTCATCATGAAGACATTTTTTTCCTTTGATCTCTTTAAAAATGTCAGACACACTTTATTGTCCTGTCATTTTTAGCTCTTCCTTTTATATTAATATGCTCGGAACATTTCAGTGAACATAAACAGTAGAATAAAGGTCTAAACAAATTAATGGCAACATTTTAATGTCAGTCATAGGATAATGAAAAGTAAATGAGACTGTCTGGCTAACAGCAACTTGTTAAATAAAATGGCAGCACAGCTGAGACACAAAGACGCAGGGGCAGAGAAAAGCCTTTCGCTGCAGTCCGAAAGAGGCCCAGGGCACAACCCAGGCTCCAAATGCCACCACCTTTTAGGAAAAGATTAAACTGATTCTACAAATGGTGTCCGCTCCTCCTTCCCATCCAGGGTTGAGTGAAATCATCTGCCCATAAAACTTAGAAACAGACCCGTCGCCGCACCTGCAGCTTCTGCCTCTCTGTGACTTTTATTCTCATTCGTATTCTCTCAGCTGGCTCGGTGCACCCAGCGCCTGGGCTCTCCTCGGCCCTCTGAAACCAAATCCGGCAGACCAAGCCCTACATATTGGCATCTCTGGTGACAGGGCTGAGGAACCCTAACACGCCTGTTGCTCCCAGGCAGACTCTTGCCAGCCATCATTATTGCATATTCTATAACTCGTCTCATCAAGCCCGTAGGAATCAAGCAAGTAACCAGGGGTGGGTTTAGCCCAGCCTGTTCAGTAGTCACGTGCTGTACAAGTGCGAATATTATACCATGTACTTCTCGATTCAAATACCTAAGCAAAGATGATTGGTGGTGAAACAAGTTTTGTCTGAGAAAAAAACCCAGTGTCGTGACTGACGTGTGGATTTTGTGAATTGCTCCAAACTATTTGTGCAGCTAACAAGGAAAATAACAGATTTTTCTACCACTGATCTGAAACATGGTGGAGTTTTGAACAAAATCTAATGTTTAGGGATTTATTTATTATTCTGTGGACATATGTTTGGAGGACAGCATATGGAAATCAAAGTATTGTTCATAAAGAGCTCCAGCCAAAAAGACATTTTTGAATTCATAACAGAACTTCACAGTTTGAAAAGAATGCTATGCATTATGTATTGATAACAACACTACACAGACAAAGGAACACAATTTAATAATACAGAATTGTGCTCATGAGATTTCCTTTTTTTTTGTTAATTGGTTACTTTAGCTAACATTGTCTGCAAGCATAATGGACACCATTCTTCCTAATAGTTCCATGTTGCCAGATGATGTCTACAGACATAATGTAGTCCATTTTAATTATTTCATTTTGCTTACATCTTTCAGCATAATGCATTTTCCAAGCAAGCTAGCATTTTTCTTGATTATCTATGTTGTGTTATGGTTTCTAAATTAATTAGGTCTCCTTCTTTCCTGGAAGTTAAAAGTGTCTTCCTTCCATTTATCTACCAGGTATGATTATGTTGAAGTGATTGATGGAGATAATGCTGAAGGACGCTTATGGGGAAAGTACTGTGGAAAAATTGCTCCCCCTCCTTTAGTGTCTTCGGGACCATATCTTTTTATTAAATTTGTTTCCGACTATGAGACACATGGAGCAGGATTTTCTATCCGTTACGAAGTTTTCAAAAGAGGTGAGAAACAATTCATTGTTATATAGCTCTTAACCTGTGTTTTTTGCTTTTATCAAAAAACTCACCATAATTCTTTGGGATGTGGGGAGTACAAGAGACTGCTTGAAAGAGAAAATTGTATTACCCTTGTCATTCCAAGGTGGGGCATGTATTCAATGGGTGTAAATCATTGTGAATCCAATGTGTCAGCTGTATCTGAGGATTGACTCCTCTGGGTGTAATGTGATAGTCTTCATCAGCTGTTTGTTTTGACCTTCTTAAAACCATTAACTTCCTCCTTTTTTTAATCTTTTTTTTTTTTTTTGGTGATAATAATTGCTGTATGATTTACAATGTTAATGCTTTAATAGCACTGTAACCTTCTGAGTCCCTGACTTATTTCGGTTAGTGTTTTGCTCTGCATTCCAAAGAGATGGCTATGAGCTCGGAAAGGACCAGAGTACACATGGGCAGCAGATGATGTTGCTGTTGTTTTCGCAAATAGTGATGGGGAGGTAAAAGAGAGGAGAAGCTCACACTGTTCACAGACATGTCCTGCTGGATGCTTGTGCCAGGAGTTCAGTGCCAGTGAGCACAGATAGCTGTATGGGGCACAGAGAAAGCCCAGAGAAACAAACAGCCCACGATTAACCAGACCTATAGACAGTCCTTCTTTAATAACTCTCTTTCTGAGTCAGCAGCTAGAAGGGGAGTAAGATCTTTTTCGTTGGCAGAGATCTTCCCTATACCTGGATGGAGATAAATAATTTATATATACCATGCCTGGAGAATAGAGGACCAAAACTCATCATATACAGAAAGACAAGCTTAACTTTACAGAAAAAAAATATTGCCTTCAACATCAATGTTTAGGGTCATATTCATAAAAGCAGCTCAAAACTCCAAATTTCCAATGCACACCACTCGCAGACAGTACCCCATTTTCAGAACCAGCTCGAGTCCCTTTTATGCACCTAAACCAGAGCCAGCTTTTCAGCTGTGTTCAGCACACGCGCTTGGTGGCAGCTGTACTGTTAATGAGGAGAAGCACAGTAGTGAAGTCTCTTTTCTATTGCATGCTATTGCTGCTCTGCACAGTGTTAATTGGGGCCACAGACCTCTTGTTCGCCATCTTCCCTGTCTGTAAATCCACTCTTGGCTCCCAGAAATTCTTTTGGTGACCTTCAGGGTCACATTTTCTGAAAGAACTTGGCATCCAAATGACACCAAGCTTTCCTGAAAAAATATCTCTATTTATTTTCGTGTCTTCAGGAGGCTGAACTCTTGAAACTGTGTCCTGAAGTTTCTCAGTGCTTATATATACAGTACCATCTTTTATAAAGAACAAGGCTGAAACACAAGAACAAGTGAAAGAATGACCTGTGAAACAATCTATTTTAGCAACTGAGCGTTTTCAAAAAAAAAGCTTTTCTTTATTTCCTAATAGTGTAGTGGCAACTCAGAGTTCTGACAGGAATGTTGTGTTTATTTCCTTGTGTGGTCATTTACATCTCTCAGTGATACACATTAACCATGTTAAGATGGCATTATGAATGTGATTTTACACACACAGAAGTCAGGAAACTCAAAATTATGGCTCCCAGAGCAACTTTAACTCCAGTTCATTCCACATAAACTGTATATTAAGGCAAGAAAGTTATCACCAGGTATAGTGTTAGACATGCTGTGTGTACACAAAGGATACAAGTTATAGTTGCTGTGGGAACACAGCCCTTTTTAGCTTTTGAGTTAATGCATATATGCTATTTCAAATTTACATTTTAATTTCTGTACCAAATAAAGCTGACCAGTTTACCCTGTTACACAGGTGAAGCTCATTTGCTCACACCGGACTAATATGCTTCATTTTAGCATATTCACAACTTAGCTCATCATTTCCCAGGTATGAGAAATAATAAAATGATCCCAAGCCCAAGGTCCTGTGGTTCTGAGCCAAAGGCTGAGCTGCACTCCAGCATACGGTGTATTTTTCCCCATTATTCCTGTGAGAGCATCCTTAGATTTCAAAAAGAAAAACTGCATTACACTACCTTCCTAAGCTGAATTCTAAACTTGATGCTTAAAATGCCACACGCCATGGAAATTGTAAGGAGAGCCCAGCACACGTAATGACTGTGATAAATGTAGTATGGGCTTTGAGAGTAGGAGCTGCTTTTACTTCTCATCCAGGTCCTCAGCCAGGAAGACACTGAAGAAGCTGAATTCCAGACTAAAACATGAAACCCATATTGCCTAACGTTTAGCCCATCTGAAATGGTCACTTTGGCTCTGTCAGCCAGGCTGTCTTAGGATGGATAAGTAGCCTATTCAGCAAAAGAGGATCTACACAGTGCACACTCAACTTTCCTAATTTTAGTCAACTAAATTTATGGTGTAAATTGAAAGAAAAGACAGCATCAACCAAGAAGGCAAATTATTTTCTGGCTCAGCGACACCTACAGAAAGCAAGTTAAATTATCTCCAGTGTCCTCTCTTTCTTTGCTCTCTCTTTTGTCTCCTCTCTCTCTTTCCTTCAGTTCATCTCTCTTCCTTTACTTCATACACATGCACACATGTAGTTTCTTCACCTCGGAAGTATCTGTTCTGTCTGGTCTCTGCTAGAACCTTTTCTGCCAGTTTGCTGTGTACATTGCCCCATGGAGATCCTCATATACTCAGTGTTGCTTTAATTCCTGGAGTTCCTCCATAGTGTCAATAAAGGGTCAAAATCTGTGGAGGGCATTTTAGTGAGGCAGCTTTTCTGAAAACAGTTTTTGTTTCTTGCACCAGACTGACTTGAACATATTTAAAATAAAGCAAGCTGGTATTGAGATACCATGTGTGAATATAAGGAGCCTGACGATTGTGCACTCACAGAGCCAGGATCTGGGTGTATTTAATAAAGCAATAATGATTCTGGCTTACATTTTATATTGCGTCTTTTATTGGATTCCAAGAGAAGTACAGAGCACTTTATGCTATGAATGGCATAGCAAAGCTATTTTATCCCAGAACAGCAGCTACTGGTGGGAGTGAGGAGCAACAACCAGAATACAGCCCTCCCATACATGACAAGGAGACAAGGAAATGACAGGGAGAGAAGAAAAATATCCAACTAATGTGTAAGGGGGCGATTTAATTATAGGCAAAATGTAATTTCCCAAATTGGAATGGGTCAGCTTATGTGAGCATTAATGTCTACATCTTCCAAAATATGCCATGAAATGCTCTGAATATTGATGTGATAGCTCAAGCATTTCCTATCAGTGTCTGTTGAAGGACAAAAATACCTGAACTGACTAAATTCATTCAGCCCTCTCTTTTGCACGCTGAATTTAGCTGGGAGGTGGCCAAATCTGTGGGGGGTAATATGTTTGGCACATTCACAAGGAAAACATTTTCTATGGTGAAATAAGAGTATTCATATATGCAACAAGCCAGATTGTTTTCCTTCAATGATCTGTGTTAAGCATTGGAAATCCTCTAAGGCTCCTGACTACAGTCTCTGAGGATGCTGGGCATCCTCACCCAAACTGAAACCTCGCACAAACTCATCCTCCGGCACAACCTGTTGCAACCAAACTCTGTCGCCTGTGTCCTGCCTATACTCCATGTCCGAAGACCTTCACTTCACCATCCTACCCAAACTCCCCAGGTCAGCTGCTATCCACCAATGCCCCAAATCCTGTAAATCACTTTCCATTAAATTGAGAGTGTCAAAAGTCAGAGAGAGAGAGGGTACCTATGCTGACCCTGTGGGAGGATCTGTAGGCAGTGCCTGCGGCTAGCTCTGAGCACACCTGCAGGTGCGGGATCCACAGAGAGGATTCTTGAGGGACCTAAATAAAGGAGAAATGTGATCTGTCAACAAGACAGGGACTCCAGTTTTAGTCCCCTGTATTCGCAAAGGCAAATCCAGTGACATGGCTTTTTATACCTTTGCGTCTTTACTGCCACTTTCCTGCTTGACCAAGAACAGTGTTTGGAGCATCCCATTATGCCATGGTGGGGACACTGGGGAAAGCTGGTGTGTCAACATTGACATTAGGTGACTCCCAGCAACACTGCCTGTAATCACACAGTTTATCATGCCTGCACTAACAGCAACATTTTACTGGTGCACCTGTGTCAACACCACTCAGAATGAGTCACTCACCCTTGGTACATGTACGAATTACCTTTCACATTTAGTTTGTCAAGGAGGCATAGGTCACATCTGGCAGAGTAACTGCGTCAGTGCTTCAGGAATCTGAAACCACTACTCCCTCTACTGAATTCACTCACCCGCTTTCGTAAAAAATTCTATTTCACCAATAAAAGCCTGTCAGCCATAAGATTTAAAGATTTGAGCTTGAAGGGGCTATAATTATTTCTCTAGGGCCCTGTCGAGATTTCTGCAGCTTACACTTTCATTGTTCCCACATGACTTTGTATTTGTCATAATTTTTTCTAGAGCTGGTACAAGTTTTCATATTGTTCCATACAAATTGAAAATTGGAGATCAGACAGTATATGCGAATTGCACTTTAAAACCTGACTATCAATAATAAGAGCAAGCTGGCTGAATGATTAATACAGCGATTAAAATGAGGTGTTTCATTGAAAAGCCACCTTTGCTGCTGGAGAGACAATACAACCTAATTTGTTTTCCAGCTAACTACTTTGCTTAGTAGCATAGTGTTAACCCAGGTGATTTTTCTCTTTCTCTTATAGGACCTGAATGTTCCAGAAACTTCACTTCATCAAGTGGAGTGATAAAGTCTCCTGGATTCCCTGAAAAATATCCCAATAGCCTTGAATGCACTTATATTATCTTTGCACCAAAGATGTCAGAGATTATACTGGAATTTGAAAGCTTTGAGCTAGAACCTGATTCAAATACTCCAGGGGGAGCTTTCTGTCGCTATGACCGATTGGAAATCTGGGATGGATTCCCTGACGGTAAGAGAAAAATGGGCTGTGATATACATAACCATTACTCCGAAGTGGGCTGCAGAAGGCATATTCTCATTTTTTTTAAATGTCATAGTAGAGACGTCCTTGCTTGATTTATGTGAAACAAGTTGAATTAAAGAGAAATGGGGAAATGCTCTGTAAATTCATTCACTAAAGCTATCACAGTGTGAATGATTTTTTTTAATGAAATGTGTTTAATTTTGAACAGTTGACTTGGGGGAAACCTCTATTTTTAGAGGGAATATGTGATGGAACTCCTACGCTAAAATAAATTAAATATGAAGCCTTATAAAGGGTCCCCAAACTTTCACAGCTAACATATGAGTATTGTCCAGAAATTTCCAACAACTTGCACAAACTGGACTTCAGGTACTAACCCTGAAGCTTGAGGAGGAACCAGGTTACAGACCAGCTGTCAAAGCAGATAATTTCTTTGCCAGAGAAAACATGGTGTCCATACAGTTGAAATCATAGTTGACTAAATGATTACCCAGGTCAGTAAACAGTCATTGAGTTATTCATTCAGGTGGCTTCGGTGATCGGGCATTGCAGGGTTCCTCCCCTATAGTGCGCTCTCTTCCAGCAGTATAAGCAAATCCAAAGGTTTTATCTTAATTTGTTAATTTATAATCTCTGATTAGCTGGGCACATGTGTCAGGGCAGATGTGTTGGGTACCCGTCTGGAACTTACTTCTCTGCCATCTCAGTAATTTTCCACTTAGTTGTTGACCACACTTGACCTTCTGCAAATTCACTAAGTGCATAGCTAGATATTAGCTAAGCCTACAGAGCCAGCGAGCCCTCATTCACACTCCACCCAGTCTCATATCCCTGTTTTACACTGAGATTGAGGAACAAAATAGCGGAATGATTTCTCGATTTTTTTCATATATGGTAACGGGTCCACAAGATCCAATGGGTCCACAAGATCCAAGATCCACAAGATCCACCTCTCTAGGTGAAGCAGCCATGTACCAGTTCTCCAAGGACCCCAGCTTGATAGGCTGCAGCTCCAGTCTAAAAAGGACTGTTCAAGCCAAATGCCTAAATTTTGGGGTGCCCAAATGCCTATATGAATTGTGCAAACAGCTATGTAAAACTGATTGTGATGTCCTTTTCACTGTTTCTATGTATGGCATAAGCTGATGAAGAGAAGCATCTTGAAGCTGTCCTTTTTCTTCTTAATTTTGTAACTTGTAACAAAACTCACTGACTGAGGATTTATGCTGTTTGTGTTGGGCACTAATTACAGCTATTTCCGTTTTCCACTGGTGTGATAACCCATATTAATAGATATTTTCTTTGCTTTTATGAACAGCAGTGGCAGTTTCTACAGACTGCTAAACCTACATTAATATTTCATTTAAATGAAAACATATAACTTAAGGAACATATTTTAATAACACATTTAAACTTGCCTGTTATCCTGGATAAATCTCCAATATAATTTTAATTAAAGCTTTTATTGATGCTGTAGTAAACAGGTATGTGCTTTTTAGCATATATTTGTTTTTCATTTTTGTTTTATGCTTAATGGTTTTATCATGGCTCTTTTCAATCTACTCCAATAAATAGTAAAGAAAGACCCATAACAGTAGCTGAAAGACTGTTTAGTATTTCATGCCTCAGTTAGGAAAACAGTATTGTACCACTACAATAATGATGTCTGGAACATTTAATAATAGGTTTATTTGTACATAGGCCAAATCTTTCTAAGCTGAATTCCTGTAGAACTTGCATTTAAACTGACATGTGAAAAGATGATCCAATCAATCAATTTATGTGTAATATTATCAAAAATAAATGCATTATTGTTAGTGTCAGAGGGTTTCAAAGTGGTAATTTCCCGGTTCAAGAAAGTGACTAAGCCATACTGAAGAGCAATTAACAACAGGCATTATCAGCCTTCCAATTCCCTCACAAACTGTCTAAATCCAAAATGATCCTGACATCCAATAAGGGTGTTTACATGTTTGTAAATATGCAACTGAATTTGTAGACTAGAACGTAACGTTTCCTTAGAAACAAACTATTGGAGGTTGCAGCAGTTGTAGGGAAATGTTTGCTGCATCATTTTGCTGTCGGACGATCCTTAGCCAGCAGTCAGTCTTTCTTGTTTAACTTTACACAACAAAGGCAGGGAGGATATAATTGCTTGTCCATAAATGCATCACAGGATGAATTCCTTGGAAGGAAGAAGAACTATGTCAACTGAAGAGCAAAGCTGATGCAGGAAGCCACTGGTATGACCTGGCCATAAACTGAAGATAGAAATTAGATGTTTCCAGATATCAGAAATAGAGTATCCAGATAATCTTGAAGGAAAAAGAAAAGGAGAAAGGAAGGCAAAATAGATCTAATTTGCATCCACATGGAAGTAGTACATTTCTGAGAAACGTTACACAGTAGGGTTGCCTTTGATAAAGGGAAGCTCATCCAGGGTGAATCTTTCAGTTATTTGTCCATTTCCTTTTAGTCCATGAAAAAATATACTGAAGCTACATCTACACTATTAACTAAAACAGGTACAAGGCATGGTTGTGTGTACTTCTTAATTGCTGGCATACCTCCTCACACAATTTTAGCCCACCCCAGTTTGCAACTTTCCAGGCAATTCCTAAGCATGGTTTGGAGGACAGCAAAAGCCAGGAGTCATTCCCAACAGGCACGCTGGACACGGCCATCCTGCTTCAGAGGGAAAAGCCCTATGGAAGCAAGCTGTGTCTGGTCCCAGGAACAGTCCCTGGCCACCAGCTGCAGGTCCAGAGGGTGGTCCCTGGCCTGCTCTATTTAGTGATATTGACATAGCCATAAGAAAAGAAGCTATTTTGCTTTGTTATACTGCATTGCTGCTCACATGCCCAGCTGTGTTAGAAGCTAAAGCCTCCATTGCACTGCACTGATATAAACATGAAGTAGAAGGATTTTTTAAATGTTTGGAAAAAATTATATTCTTCAGTTCAAACCTCCTGCTTCACAGCAACACAGCCATGATTTGCCAGGATGATGGCAGTTTTTAATAGGACACAGAGAACAGTTTGATGGAAAATAGCTGTGGCTGCCACCAGGGCAGAATTAGATGGACCCTGAACATGCTGCTCTCACCCTACTCTGGAAACCAGGCATCAATGTTTGAGCCAGGAGGCACTGTCAGTCCCCCCATTCTCAGCAGAAAACAGCACCCCACTCTGATTTGTCTCCAACATATACTTCGGGCAGTTAATGGAGCTCTGGAGGTGCTTATCTCATTGACTGTACTGGGAGCTATGGATCACTAACTCAGATGTAAAGTTTAGATGCCTAAGTTAGAGCAGATGAAACCCACTATAAGTGGAAAATGTTTTCACTGTAGAGTTTGATCAGCTTCAGTCACTGGAGATAGGCAGGAAATGAATTTGCTATTTTCTACAGTTGTGATTTTTTTTCTTTCCTCCCCCAAAAAAGAAAAAAAAAACACCAAAAAGAGAAATGTTCTCTTAAATAAATTTTCACAATGATGTTTAAAAGGATATGTCAAAATCAGTATGCTTCCTTTACATTTTTCTTCTACATAATTGCCATTCTTCTGATGGAAAACAATTTACTGTTAGACAATTTGCCAGCAACTGTAACAGTCATTCACAAAGACATTAATCCTGAAATGCTCTGTCACAATCAGAGTCCTCAGCCTACCTGGTTGTCCTTTTAGTGGATTGAATCTGGCAAGTGCTGAGTACTTGCGTCTTGATTCTGCAAAACATATGCTTATCTTTGAAGCATGTGAGCAGTTAGATTGACTTCAGAAGGAATTCACCAAGGACACTTATGACTCTGAAGTTAAACATTGGTGTAAGTGTTTTGCTGGTTCAGGAGGGGAATGGTAGGCATTCAGGACTGCCTCAAACCTGGCATTTTCTTTCTGTATAACTACATTCCAAGAGCACCCTTTGATCTCTTTAAAATAAAGCAATAAGTGAATACTATTGGAGAATGTTTGAGAACTACAGGTGCAACTTGCAAATGTGCAGAAAAGGGACCATGGTTTGAAGGAGATAACAAGTGGAGTTGGAGCAGGAGAGTGAGTAGATCACAGAATAGGAGTATGTGATTTTGCATGAATAAACTAGACACCAAATGTCTTTGCCCAAGGCACAAATATACCTCAGCCAGCCTTGGCTGAGTACAGCCCATTGATGACTTTAAAGAAAAATAGCCCACTCAAAACCAGGACTAGCTTAAGTGATGAATTGCACATATTCATCATGCAGCTCTCTTTGAAGTTCCTTAGACTGTCTACTAGGGGCTCAAAAGTAATTTAAAGAAGTTTACATATGGTTTGAGAACCACAGGCTAAGCATTGCTGCTTCAGTCAATACCACAAGAGCTTCCACTGAATTACAGAGCAAACCAGAACACTTTACCTCAGTCATTAACATCAGTGCAAATGAAGGTCACTATTAATCTAGGTATGCTTCTCCTCTGTTGTGGTTGCTTTCTACAATCTTGTGAGAAGCTGTTAAGATAAAATTTTGAGTATACACAAGCTCAGTGTAGGTGACTACTGGACTATGAGGATGGGATTAATTTTTCAGTTATTTACTCTTTAGGATCCTAAATTGTGTGCAAATATTTTGTCAATAACAATCATACTGCTGTGAAAATACTGTCCACAGCACACCTGCATACTTTTAAAGACCAGCTTTAAAATTCAGGAAAATGGCTAGTTAACATAGCATAGAATCATAGAATCATTAAGATTGGAAAAGACCTCTAAGATTATCTAGTCCAACCGTGAACCCAACACTACTATGCCTACTAAACCATGTCCCAAAGTGCCACATCTACACATTTTTGAACAATTTTGAATAACCTCTTTCAATATTTTAGAAGTCTGATACACCATTTTTCCTTGCTTGCATTTTGCTGGGTTTTTTTTAACTGAATTCAAAAAGCTAAGATTTCAACTGGATGGGCACTTGTGTCTTTCAATAAGTCTCAAAATTTCCTGATACTGATACTCTTCGTCCAGAAGGGCAAACAGTAGAAAGGAAAAGAAGAATTAGTAAAGGTAAGGTTTCAGTTTAGTCTTAAACCACCAGCCATATTCTATACATTCCACACTCAGATCCTGTAAACCTTCAAACACACATGTTAAGAATAATCAATGATTTATTCAAGTTCTATAACTAGACTCTGCATGTTGGAAAAAGCTTGCAAAACAGGTTTCTTCGTTGCCCCTCCATCTTTTAACCTGAAAGTGACTCAGTTTTCCACTATATCATACTATGCCAGTGGAAAGAGGAGCCAAGGTCCCAGAAATAACTACAGCATGTGTAGTCAAATGAAGTAGCTGGCTCATCAAAATGCCTCTGTTCTGCAGGTGATGTAGAAGTGTCCTTGAGAGAGGACATTTCTAAGTGACTCATATTTTGAGTAGGTCTTCCTAGGGAATGCTGACAGATGACATGAGGGTCTACATGTAGATGCTGCAAAGAGTTTTCTAAAGACTTTCCAGCACCTGCCACCCTAAAATTCCCATTTGGAACTGTGTATGGTCTATTATGAAAGCTTCGTAAGGAAGGGTCAGGAAGATGGTTAAAAAAAAGCAGTGGCGTAGTCTACCTAAGCAGACAGCAGTATCATCCCCTGAATGATTGCTCAGATGGTGTTCCTCACACAGCATTTATTTCATGTGGTAACACCTGAAACATTTGATAATTTATTGTCATTGAAAAGTTTTCAAGAGTTGAAAGGAAAAAAGGAGAACTTTGTGTTAGCTATTTATGTGAGAAGAATAAGAATCTCTATTTCATCCAGTTCTGCTCAGATCAATACCGTATTAGCTCAGTCGGCTAAGGTTTACATGTTGTGCAAAAAAATTCAATACCTCTTTGTGTCATATTCTGCAAGTTTTTAGCTCTTGCATCTACACAGCTAGCAAGGGAAATAGTATTGTTATAGCAGGGCCTATCTGTAGAAGACTGAAATACAGACTCACTAAATACGTCTTAAAAGTTGCAAACCAGTGAGTCATGAGGAATCTTAAAAGCTGTCTGCTTTAAACAAAGTTCTCTTCTGTTTGTCATTTCAAAGAGGCTTCCCTACAGGAAATGGGAGGAGGGAAGCTCAGAGTGCCATAACATGGTGGCCTTATCCTCCTTATTTTCTTGCAGTTCAGAACAAGATCAGCACCTATGATGTTGAAAGGCCATCATGGGAAAGAGCAGGATCAGAGCTGTTTGCACATAGAAAATGCAAATTAAATAAAACCCACAGCAATTGCAGTGGAGGCATTATTTTGTATTTTTAAAAGCCACTAATGGTAACAGTCTAAACCAACTTTTTTACTCTAAATAATAAAACTGTAAAGTTTTAATGATTTCTAGGATGAGGAAGAATTCAATTCATATCCTCTAAAGGGTGTTTCATTCTATCAATACTGCATTGAACAACGATGGTGGAAAAGGGCTGAACTGGCAGGTGTTTTAAATGCCATGGGATTGCCAAGGTAACTGAAGACTAACTATGGCCAGAATATGAACAGAAAAGCACATGCCAGCAGCTAGAGCTATAACACCTGAGGTCTCTCTGGCAACTCTAGGGCCTTGCAGAAATGTGTAGCTTACATAATAAAGTTATTCCAAGCTGGAACTGTTTTACTTGTTGGAAAATGCCAATAAATTACTACAAAAATTATGTTACCTAAGGATTTTCTTTGAACTGTGAATAATTAGGATATATAAACATTTTATATTTTAAACGGAAAGTGAAATGGACTTCCTAGAGAAATGACGTGGTGTTAATTTAAGCCTGGAAAGCCAGTGGTGTAAGCATTAGAATGATGCCTTATGATAATTTTCATGATTGACTCCATGGATGGGTTTTAGCATTATCTTTTCTTATTGTTTGTAAGCACAGATGTACCACTATTCACCAGCTTAAACAGCCTAGGGACCTATCTGTAGGGAATGCTCAAGTGCTAGAGGGCCACATATGTTGGTTGTGAATTGAGTAGCTTAATTAAGGAAAAAGATTATCTCACTGCACAGGAAATCTAGAAAAATATCAGGAACTGGTTTATACATTATTAACACTGAGAGAGATCATGTATGTGTGTATGTGTGTGTGTTCTTTGACATGGGGATATATTTAAGAAATTCTCTTTTGAAAGGATTAAGATTTTCCTCTTGAATTCTTTTACAGTGTTCTTTAAAATTGAGCATATAGGCAAAAGATCCATGAGGGTGTGCTGAAAGCCTAAATAGGAGAGGATAAAAAGTCATTGGTTATAGCCTCAATATGAGAGCAAAAAGGTTTTTCTAAGCACACTATAAAATTCGATTATCTGCAGTCTTGAGCATAAAACCTGGAAGGTGCTGTTTGAACTCCTGTTCCCAGAGCACCTTGTAGACTAGGTGGGCAAATCAGGCCATTCAGATGTCCTTGTCATAAACAGGTGCTTCAATCACACTTCAGAAAATACTTTTGGTGTTTTGTACAGGTAATTTTGTGCATTCTTGCCCTCTGCACACTTTAAAGGACACTTTTTGAAATCCTAATTCTTTACATTTTCAGAGGTTTATGGAGTGCTATCTGGAACATTTTAGAAGTAATATTACTAGGCCAGGATAAGCAATTTGTTGTTTGCCACTAAGTTATTGATGAGATTGTGATTTTGAACTATTGTAGAGGTTCACTATTTCCTGCTGAGGGACTTCTTTAGGAGGCTATTGTAGTAGCATCTATTGTTG
This sequence comes from Scopus umbretta, assembly GCA_013400535.1. Lineage (NCBI taxonomy): Eukaryota > Metazoa > Chordata > Aves > Pelecaniformes > Scopidae > Scopus > Scopus umbretta. Next base: position 44,594 of record VZTL01086248.1, read on the forward strand.
TAGTACAACTGGTAGTTTACTATTATGTCCTCTCTCTTTGCAGTTGGCCCACACATAGGGCGTTATTGTGGGCAGAACAACCCAGGACGTGTCCGGTCTTCAACAGGGATTCTTTCAATGGTATTTTACACCGACAGTGCAATAGCAAAAGAGGGATTCTCAGCAAACTACAGTGTGTCGCAGAACAGTGTATCAGAAGGTCAGTATTTATCTACCCCACAGAGTTTGTTGGAAAATATTCTCTGTTATGTCTTCTTGCACACCAGGTGTTGTGTGAAACTTTAAAGAAACCTTAAATAAATAAGATGGTGGGGAAGGGTTGGTTCTTTTTTTCTCTTTTCTTTTCTTTTTTTTTTTTTTAAGAACAGCTGCCCTTTGAAAAGCAGTGCAAGAAGCAGAATTTGCCTTACAGTTTTATACCTCAGCATTGCCAGGACGTTGGGATAATTATTGTGAAAAACTGTGCTGACCAAGGAAACGCAGGAATGCAGAGCAGTTGAAGACTTGCATTAAAACAATTAAACGTGAACAATGAATGCACTATCCAAAGCCTTCTTTTATTACATCGAATAAGCTTTGATGATCAATTTCTTGAATAAAAAGAACCCATTTAATATATGTGTTCTTGTTAAACCATTTCATAAGCTATCTAAGCTTTGTTCTCTGTCTCGTATTTTTTTCCCAGTTGCCTCATTTTCATGCTTACCCTTTGGACAGAGAATGAAACAAAGTGAGGGAGACGCAGGAAAATAACAGCCTGCGTTACACCATGTCGTTGCAGATTTCCTTGCTTTGCTCAATGATAAAACACACACTTTAAATCAAACTCCCTTTCCTTTCTGTGACTTACTGAGTTTTGAGCAGATTCACCCAGATTTGGTATACTTGTTTAGTCAAAGAAGGAACAAAGGAAAAATGAATAAGCTGAAATTACCCCTATTACTCCCCACCTCTCCTCTGCCCCTTGCCTCTTTAATAGCTTTCTCATATCTGCATAGCCAGGAAGAGGGAACGGGACATACCTCAGACTCTGTGAATGGGAAGCATCCTCCTCCGTCTCTCTCAGATTGTACGTCCAGCTAGTTTGGCTTCTCCTGATACAGGTGTTGCTCCTACCCCCTCATTAGCTATCATAACCAACTTGGGTCCCCATGTCCACCTCCTCCACAGTCATCCTCCCTGGGCTGTAGAGGCATCATCACACTGGAGCCAGAATTACTAATATCTGCCATGCTGGGATGCCTTCAGTTCTTAAACACAGGACAACAGAACAGGAGAAGTTAGTGTGTGTTGAAACCCTTTTGGATGGTAGGAGGAAACATTTTCTATGATGCAGGCTTAGAGAGAGGAGTCATTTCTCTCAATTTCAGCCATCCTTGCTCTTTGTGTTGTCACTACAGAGAAGGTCACCTCCAGAGGGCAACAGCCTACTTAGCTCAGACATGTGAGATGTCCCCAGAAGGTACTTGTCCCTCTCAGTAGACTACAGAGAAAGTGCACATGTATAGATCAAACTAGATGCCTATATTTTACATATTTTAATATGATTCTTAGTTATCATGTCCGGAGTTATTTGTAGTGGCTTATGACTCTCTCTCTGATTCATAGCAGACGTTAATTTACTTTGAGTCTTACCCCAAAATAGTTCAGTTTCAGTACTTCACCCAGGGACCCTAATATGTTGAAGCAACACAGAAATGGGGGAAAGGGTGGTATGCCATGGGAAATGCAGTTTGGCAACAAGTTTGATAATTCAATTATGAGGCACCCTAACTACAACTCCTATAAGGTACCCTGATAGCATTTCTGAATATAAGATTTTGGATTCCAGGTAAAAGTTTTTAAGAGGGTGGTTGTTTTTATTTCAGAATATTTTCATTTTCATTGAAAAACCAGAACTTTTCTTATTAAAAGCTCATTTTTCCAACTCATAGATTTTGAAACCTTCAGCTCAGCACCTAACCCTCTGTTAGAGATACATCAGCTCCAGAGAAGGTGTGATAAAAAGGAGTGTGTACCGAAATGTCAGAGCCTTCACTTCACACACTGGTGTTTTACCTTAAACTGATAATGAAGGAATGAGTTATATTAATATACTATGATGTCCCTGAACAGAAGCATAGGCAAGTTATTTTCTCCTGCCCTTGCAATGGGGTTGGTAAACCTCTGACAGAGGGGTGCATGAGCGGCTGGGTGTGAGGAACCATTTAAAGCCACCTTCTTCTCTTGCTTCATTGGGGGTTTGAGCTTTTATTTTTGAAGAGTGAGGGAAGAATTTAGTCTCCATGCCCTATCAGCCTTTGAACTCACTGTAGTGACTGGGCTGTAGATTGATTCTAAATTATCTTGGTAATTTTTATGTCAACAAAAAGAGATTGGATGGAGATGACAAAATCGTTTAAATACAGCATGTTATAGAAGAAGTGGTAATTCCCTTAGGTCAATACTCTTCTGGGCTGGATTCAAATTTTGTTGATCTGTTACTTTCCATTGTCCAGGATCAAAGAGAATGGCTAGAATTTTAATAATATTTTTAAAACATTTTATACTTTTTGTACTTGAGCAAATAGTTTTAAAATAAAATTATTTTATACAGTCATCTGGTTTGTCTTTCCTGGCTTTGTGAATAATTATGAGTTGAGCATACATTGTTTTATATTATGAATCCATAGAAGTGCCTGTGCTACCCTAGAAAAGAGAATTGTCCTATATTGAAATGGCTACAATGCTGGCTAAAAATATTTGTATAGCATTATTATTGCAGGAATTGCCATGGCAACTCAAATGACAGTATTAAGAATGACACCATAAGCCCAATACTGCCTCACTTAAAGTTGCTAAAGAATTCAAAGTCACATAAAAATAAATTCCTTAGATATTCATATTCAAAGCAGGCAAATGTTCTCATTATTCAAAGTCTAAATCAAAAAGCTGACCATAATAATGATGGTAATTTATTTTTCTTCAGATTTCCAGTGCATGGAACCACTAGGTATGGAGTCAGGAGAAATTCATTCTGATCAAATCACCGTCTCCTCCCAGTACAGCGCGATCTGGTCTTCAGAAAGGTCCCGGCTAAATTACCCTGAGAATGGATGGACCCCAGGAGAAGATTCTATCAGAGAATGGATACAGGTAAAAAGATAACATTTTAAAGATATTAATAATAATACTCTGTGGAGTTTATTGAGTGTAGAGGATGCAAAAGAAAGAAAGAAAAAAACCACAGTAAAGTACTTCTACATAATCTAAGAATCACTGCAAGTGAATAGCTCAGATTCCCTATTAGACACACAAAAAAAGACTGACTCCCAAAGGTACCAAAAAAGAAAAGGTCAGGAAGATTAATTCTTCTGCTTCCCACGTCTATTGTTTTTTCAGTCTTCTGGGCACAAATAACAGAGATTTTGGTTTAGTGGAAAAGTCAATATTAGTTTAACATGCACTTAAAGTGGAATGTCCCAGTGAACTGAGCATGTGCTATGTCTCTAGCTGATTACAGTTAAGCATTAATACAGCACGGTGTTTTTGTGCACTCAGATTTCACCTCAGAAGACCTATGTCCCTTCTAGAATACGTTACGTATGAAATGAGTTCAGCGATCTCTTTCTAGTGGCTCTTCCTCCATGTCCTTAAACACAACATTCATTAGCAAGATTGGCCACCTTGGCTTCACTCTGTTAATACAGGAGAAATTCTGCAAACATCTGACCCCACAAAAAGACTCCTTCAGTTCAGTTAGTCTGCTTAGGCTTCTTGTTTGCTACTTGTCATCAGGTCCATAGCTGAATGGCACATGACCCCTGAACAGGTTAGAATTATTCACTTGAATTACTGTGTACAAATAATCTATACTAGCAGGCAAGTATTAATATCATTAGGTGAAAAATATACTGATTTGACTCAATCAAATTTGACTTAGAGTTGTTTGTTACGATCTAGATTCTATTTCTGTTGGCAAAAGCTAAGAGAAAGGCTTGTGCATACGAGCTCAATATTACTAATATTGAAAACTTGTTCATATATTTGAAACATTCCTTCTGCTTCTGTTGTTTTCTATAGGAAATTACTAACTGGCATATAAAAACAATGCCTTATTAGCCATCCATACAAATGTTCACATTGATGTTTCCTGTGGGGTTTGCTGTCTGCAAGAAAGCTTAAAAACATGTTGAGTAGTAGTTAATAAAGGGAAGAAAGAGAGGGAAATCTTTCATTTCTGATCCTTTGCACACAATGGGACTCTCAGGTGTCCTGCTTAGGGGCCCCTACACATCCTGAGCTCTTGGCAAATTGGTAATCGTGTATGATGGACCTAATCAGACTTCAGAGTGGCAAAAAAAATCTGTTGATCCTTTTTCCGCACTTAAGAATAAATGTTAAAATCTCCCCAGCCTTATCTAAGTGCAAGGCTTGTTATTAATCATTGCCACTTGCAATCCATGGAATGCACATGGAAAAAGGGTGGAATGCACCAGAATCAAATTCCATGTGTTTCATCTGGTCAGAGGGCTGCCACTTTTTCTTTATTTCCTTCTTTTCTGCTGTCACTTACATATTTATGACTGGATAATCAAAACAAGAGAGCTAGTCAAATCTCATTCATGTGTTCTGTGCGTTTATTGACTTTATTAAGTTATGATGACTACATACATACATATATAGCTTAATCCTTTCACTTAGAACTAGATCTTTCTGAGAAAAAGTTTCAAAGGACCTTTTTTAACCATTAACTTTTTTAATAACAAACACATAACAGAATCCAAACTACTCTGGGGTTTATGCTTAAAACAGCTCAGGGTACCTCGGGCCTCCTGCCGATGAATTTCTCAGCTTCCTTTGCCTTCTGCCATAAACCAGGGTGCTCAGGGGCTGAAACAACCACTAGGCATAATCTTTAGCAGCTTTATGCTGCCTCCAGCTACCACATCAGCCAAGAAGTTGGTGGTTATTTGTATGCTGTACTGCTCACGCCACATCTCTCACCTACTTCACCCAGCCCCTGGTTTGGAAAATGCAGCATGAACAACTTCCCTGAGCAGTCTAGCCCTAGGACACCTACTCCACTGCCCAGGGCCCATGCAGAGGGACGAGCACCCCGAGGCAGACTTCCTGACAGAGCAACTAGGCTGTAGCAGCCTTCTCTGAAGAGCTGGTCTTGTTTACAGGGCTGAGCCTACAAAGTCTTGCTTGAAGATTCATTGCATTGAACAGGTGTACTTAACACATGTTGTAGAAGAACTGTTAACAGTTTCTACCACTCAGCCTACATAGCAGAAGCAACCGAGCTAGTTTAGAAACTGAGTATGCCATCCCCTGGCTTTTCACAAGGTACAACAGTTTAACTCATCTTTGGTTCCCTTTGTGTCAGGAGGATATTAATCTTTATACTTATTTATTGTGGTTTAATTCAATGCTAACATTGCTAATCCAAACTTCCTAATGTGTTCTAAATGCTTTCCTGTTAAACTTAATTGACGATCTTGACACGGGTGTGTAGTGGTTTAACCCAGCA
>VZTL01086249.1:0-11635 GCA_013400535.1 Scopus umbretta
GAAACTGGGGAGGTCCAACCTGCATTTCAAAGGATATTTATTACATCACTGTCTGTCCCTCAGGCCCTAGGCATACGCCTGATGGAAGGAAATCACAGTGAGAGAAAACAAATACCATCACAGAAATATCCAGGACACTCACGGCTGGAAAATGGTTCATTCCTGCGAGTTCTGCATAGGCTGGAAAGAACCTAAGCAACATGGGCGATGCGTTTGCTCTACACATGGAAAACAACAAATGCATCTACATTAAGACTGCTGTTAACTCTATAATTAATGATCCTTTAATACCCTTATAATTTATTTATGCATTTAAATTAGTGTCAGTAACTGAAGCTCCTGCATGCCTTCCATTATTAAAACATTCATAAAAATGAAAGAGCATCCTTTTGTTTCCAGGCTTTGCAGAATTCCCTGAATGTGGTCTAAATGGGACTATTAAATCCAGCAACTACTGTGTGCCATCAGCTACAAAACTGAGCTGTAAAAACAGGTCTTGCTGATAAGCTCTCCTGTTTGGATGCAGCTGAGGCCTCTCACTGAAGTCTCTGATGCCATATACAACAGCAGATGGATCCTGTCCCTGCTGGGGCTGGTTTACCTTAATAAAACTAGCTGATAACTGGGGAACTTCAGGCAGTCCATCACAAGCTGCTCACTGCTCCTAGCTTGGGGGAAACAGCCTCTGCAAAAGAGTCCAGGAAGCTAATACAAATGGTACCAACTTCAGATGCCTGATTTTAATCTACTGCAATTTTACTTAGACACCTGAAGATGCCTTGAAGCTCTAAGTGTTCAAATTGATCTTAACTCCAGCAGGAGATGAAGCACGTATGGAGAAAAAGAGCATCTCAAATAATCTGGGTGAGGGCAAGAATAGCTGAATGTGAATTTGGTCAGAGATAAGAAATCCAGCGATCTCTCTCACAGCTGACCTGAGGCTTCTTGGGAAGCCCTAATCAACATTCGAGATTAAGGAAGCAGGGAATTTTCAGCACCCAGACCAGTAACACTAATTCTCTTCATCTGTTTTTGCTGCCTTGTACAAAGCGAATGCATTTTTTGTAAGGGTATTCCATGGAAGCAAGTGGAATATGGGGTCCTCTCTTTGCAGGAAACTGAAGCAAAACTGGTGACGTGCAAAAGTCTCTGCTGGTAAAACTGCGCTGCAGCGACACAGGCCTACTGCCACCCTGCCAGCTATGGTGCACTCCGCTTATTCAGCATCAGTCTGAATCCAAACCTGTTTCTTTCTTATCCCCTCTCACGAGGTGGCACAGCACACACCACTCCACATGCGTGCACTGGAACCAAAAACCCCAGGGTGCCTACCAAACCAAAAGAAGTCTTGCAAGAAAACTCAAGAACCTTTTTTCAAAAAGAGTGGAAGACTGAAGTTTGTATAATTGTTGTATTTCTTTCTTAAGCAGCACGGCTGTGGGTATTTCCTGACCGTTCTGTTGTGTCTTCTTTCAGTCTCCAGCACAGAGACTACAGAGAGAGCGCAGCCTTACTGCTATGAGAAAAGCTAAAGGTCATGCTCTATTGTAATTCTAGTCTTAATAAAAGTTATGTGTGTATACGCATAAGTCAAAATTAATTTCCTCATAAATTCCTGCATCCTATCAGGAATTAACTGTGCAGCGTTTGACTTTGTTTCAGCTATCAGCCATGAGGTTTTATCTTGGTATACAATCCTCCACAACTACATGCTCATTTGGTATAAGAACTGGTAATTTAGTTTTAAGGAATTAGGATTAAACCGAAAACTTCAAAACATTAAAAATGCATTAGTTTACTACAAGTATCTGTGCTAAAACGTACTTTAGGAATGTCTTTGGTAATAAATAATTATGGCATTACTATAACCAGTGACACTTCCTGAAAGGCTCAGGTAAGCAATCAGCACTGATCTGAGTCTGAAAAGAGTTCTCTGCCTGCAGATACAGTTGAAATGCTTTTCATAAAAATTCCCCAATTGGAGAAACTTGCCACTGAAAAATTCTTGTCATTCAGACAGAGCTCAAAAAGAGTTCAAAAATCGCATGAGAACTTTCAAGCATCGTTGAAGGCAAAAATCGCACTTTTCTGAACTGGCTACGTGTCATTTCTCTTCTTGAGGTTCTCCCACTGACATAACCAAAGCTACAGTATATGCTCATATGCTCCCGTGACATTTTCAGAAGCAGGCCTTGGTGGAACTAGTTCAAGCTGATGCGACCAGGATTTTGTCTCGTGGGAGAAAAAACATGGGACATGTTAGAAAGACAGTGCTATCTGATTTTATTTGCACCTTACCCTGAGAGGATTTTCATTAAGGTAAGGAGGTTCTCCTTCCACCATTTCTATTGCCATGATCCCAAGTGACCAGATGTCCACTTTGGGGCCGTATGCTTTTCTTGTTACCACTTCTGGTGCCATCCAGTAAGGAGTCCCGACCATTGTGCTCCGTTTACTCTGCTCAGGAGTGATCTGAGCACAGAAGCCAAAATCAGCTGAGGAAGAAAAACAAGTATTGTTAAAGCCAGCTTGAATTATGAAACCAAGCAAAAAAAATCCCTACTATATGCCTGAAAATGCATTGTTGAATCTTTCTGGAAAAGCAGCCATGCTCTGTTTACGCAGTGCTGTAGCCAAGGAAATACTGAACTGGCCACTTATAAAAAAAAAAAAAAAACAAAAACACAAACCCAAGTTTGATGCGGTGGCTTTTATTCACTTGAAGCATTAGATTGTGACTCCCTCCCTCTGGAAGGGACATACATAAACCAAAGCCACTCTTTACACCTTTTTCCTTTCTATACCTCTCTGCATGGTGGAATTGTGCTCCTTGCTTGCAGCAGAGTGGTCAGTGCACTACCACAGGCATCACTTTTGGCTAACTGGCAGTCAGTCAAAAGCAGCCCCACACCACATCCTGGGAACACTATGCCTGACCAAGAATACCTACTCAATTTGACAGATCCATCCATTCCAAGAAGAATATTGTCGCTTTTGATGTCTCTGTGAATCACTTGGTTTGAATGAAGGAAATCCAGTGCTTGCAGGCACTGATAAGATAAAAAAGAAATACAAGGATAAAAATTAATGACCTGATTTCATCACACAAGAAAGGAAATGGCTCTAAAAGACTTAATTTCTAGATGATTTGTGAGTAATGGCAGAATACTGTGCTGTCAAGAGGAATAGCATGCTGCTTCAACACTATTAGAGTAATAACTTTCTAAATGAAGGCATATTAGCTTTTGAAAGAGAAGTGTCAATAGTTGTTACAGACTATCCCCTAAAAGCACAGGCTGCAATGAATGTGCTATCTCCATCCATATGACAAACTACTGTTTGCCAAAAAAGAAAAAGCCCCTTCCTTCGGTATGAAGTGGATCACGTGCAGGTGGGAGGTTGCATGAAAAAGATTTTATTGTTAGGCTCCACAGCAGACTTGGAAATAGCATGTTAGTCATTTTTCAGAAGCAAACACCATTTTAGGTGGAATGCTATCCTTTTAAGCTGAGGATTGTGATAAATGAGTCCCTATTTTTCTTTGCTGTTATTTTAAAATTCTGCCAGCAGCACGTTTGCTTTTACAGGCAAGGAATGCGGTACAGACATGCTCCAGGCAAACATTTAAAGAGGCAAAGTTGAGAACAGTAAAACAAACAAAAAAAACCCCAAAACACCCCCCCCAAACCAAACAAAAAAACCCCCACCAAAACAAACAAAAAAAAACCAAAAAAGAAGGAAAGAGATAGTACAGTAACAATATATAAGAGTATAACAAGTGCAGCGATACTGGCAGGCAGTTCACTGTAGATGCTCTTTCTTCTCCGTATTATAAAAGCAACACAGAAACAAAGCTCCAAACGTGGAATCACTCATGTTCCTACCACCTGTTTAGAAGTACCATCCTGTCCAAATAATCGGAAGCACACGCAGGATCCCTTACCTCCCTACAGACGGCCGCTATCTGTCCTTCATCCATACATGTCTCCGTAACAACATCGGTTAAAGAGCCTCCAGCCAAGTATTCCATAACCACCCAGAGTTCATCACCAACTAGGTAGCTGAAAGAAGAAAAACAATGGCCTTGAGATGAATGTGCAAAGCTAAATTACCTTATGAAAAAGACTACACAGTTGATTTTTGTTTCCAGGTCGCTTTTAAACGAAGACAGAACAAAATGAATAGACATTCCTTCTAGGCTGTACAACACTTAGAATCTGTGCAGTCTAAATGAGAAAGGCACATAAGCGAAAAATTAGACAACTTGGATGGCAAGCAAGTGAAAAATGCAGTTTAGTAACAGCAAAGATAAATCTTGAACCAGGACATATCACATCATCTGGTTCATCATCTTAACACATAAATTCCACGATTAACTCCAGGAACAAGGCAACGCAACTTTCATAGCTGTCCATGGTAGGAGGGCATGTACCACCGAGGATAGAAACTGGTCAACAGTTTGGAAAACCTTACATAAAATACATTCAGAAACACGAAAAAAATTAAAAACTGACAAATTATATGTTTCTGGAAACAAGAACCTAGTCTTCCTGGCATCCACAGCAATGGAAAATAGTGAGAACAGCCCAAGGGAAACAATTTCTATGATGATTTATCAGCATGTATCATAAGACAGAGAAAACATGATCAACTTAAAAAAAAAAAAAAAGACAACAACAAAACAACACGGAGGTAGAGAACTCACAGGCTGTCGTTCTAGTAAGATATAGCTGATCTAGGTTTTTGAAAACAGCCTTCAAACTAGATATGCCAGAAAAGGTTAATGCAGACAAAGTGCCATCTCCTCCCATACATTGTATATGAGTAGACAAATAATGAAGAGGTCAGTTTTCTGCCAGTGACCAAAGGGGTTTTTTAAATCCTTGGCTTACAGTATGTAAACGAACATTCACATGATAATACCGCAAATACTTACCTGTCTAAATAATTAACAATATTTGGGTTCTTATTTTCCCTCATGACCAGGATTTCATTAATAATTAGTTCCTTTTTGGGCTGTTGTTGGAGATTCATTTGCTTTATGGCCACCTAAAATGACATTGAAAACCATTAACTTGAGTAGTCTATTGCATGAGATCAGAATGAGCATGGAATGTCTTTAGAATGACGTAGCAGAGCTGTGCCCAACTGTCTTGTTATTAGACATAAGAGCTCAGTAACTTACATTACAACACTTTATTTCTCTGCTAGCTTGGGTGCTAGCTACAGGACACATGGCCGTATATATTTTGCCTTGTAAAATCTGTAAAAAGGGGTTTTAAAGTATCAACCACAAATCTCTAACAACACTCTCTGGACCCACATTCTTCTCAAACGGCCTTAGTTTATCACCATTATTATTATTCATGCACGTTTTGCAAGCAGGAAGTGATTTTGTTACTGTGAAAATATATAAAACCAGCTGGTAACACTTTAGCAATTATATGGGTTTTGACCATTATTTCAGCACCTGCTGTTATTCTTGACTTGATCACATAACTGAAAGAAAACATACGTACATTACATATAAAATGCCATACTAAAAAGATTATTAGGGTTACACAAAAAAGAAATACAATCCTAGCACTTCCTAACTTCTTGAATTTTGATTTTGCAACTCTATAAACAACATTCGTTAACACAGTTTGTATCTACAATTATTTTCTGGGTTTAAAAAAAAAAAAAAATCCATTCTATGGTATTTTATGGAAACACCCAGGGTTATAAGCAGGGCTTAGGGTTTTTAGATCCCTTGTAGACCTCTAAGAGCAGTTAAGAAGTGCAGCCCTGCATGTGGATGCGAAACTACCAGTAAGATTCAGATGTATTCGCTGACAGCCAGAAATGATAAATCAGAAATCTTACGCTGTAGCCCCAAAAAGCAATAGGATTCTCTAGGACACCACCTTGCCTGTTTGTTACCAATATATATTGTATATATTTAAAAACTCTGGCTTGGAAAAGGAGATGAATGTTAAGATGCCCCTTTAAATTGGCCACTACAGGGACTGTCAAGAGTTAATGCTGCTTTCCTTCAAGATTTGTTTCTCACCCCACTGCCCCTACTTCCCTGCGACCAGCTCCTGGGCTGTAATGGGCTGTCACTGACACCGGACCTAAAGACAACTGTATTGTTGAGGAGAGATCTTTGCTCTTGATACACATCTTCTCATTTGTTAGTGTGTGTCAACCAGCTTCAGTATGACTAAAACACAAAATTGCATCCTAAATATGATCTCTCCTTAATTGGGTCTTGCATTATACTTTAAAGATGAAACGCATGATGGAAAAAAATGCTAAACAGTATTACTGTCTGAACCTGTGATTAAAATAAATTGGGACTGAATGACGGCAGCCTCCATCAGCTAATTGATGCATTAATATATTTAGTAATTAAGACAGAGCTAGTGTGCCCTTCTCTGAAAGATACTGCGTCCCTCCTTGCATTCTTTCTGGTAGTTAGCAAGGACAAAGTTTGTCCAAAATTAAGCTATGTAATGAAGCTATTTATTCCTCAAAGCAATGGGTGAATCTGTGACCACCCCTAGGGTTCTCCCGAGGCCTCTCACTAGGACAGATCTTTAGATTTTACAATCTGTATTGCTAACCAATCTACAGCCAGGTCCACAGGCAGATTTTATGCTGTAAATGTACAGATTTAAATTGTACACATGGACCAAAATTCTCTGTAATAGCACAACTTCATGCACACTGGGGAACAGAGATACAACAATTTCTAAACCAATATATTTATGCCGGCAATAAAAATTACATCGTTTTTATCAGGCCCAAAAGCTTTACAAATTTCTCTCCATTAAAATACCCAGTCAAGGATGCTGTAACATGGTACCAGGCTGGGACCAGCAATACTGTGGAGAGCACTGACCTATTCTGAAGAGAGAATAAGTAAAAAAATAATTCTCTTATAGTTGGCCTAAAAAGCTATGGGCGAAGCATCAGCCCAAGCACAGAGAGCACCACGGCTCTTCCTGATTCTAGGGGGACCTGGTCCTTCCCCCAGGAATTCAGTCACCTTTTCAGGCATTAATCAACACCTCGGTGCAATGGCTGCTGGAAAGCGGACGGCCACCACACATGTTCAGTTACTGAGGCACAGAACCACATTGCCCTTAAAGAGCTTTCACTGAAAAGCTGAAGACCGCAGATGATGTGTTTTGCCAGCTGACTCTAGTCCGTGCTTAGGAGGAACAGCCTGAGCAGAAAGTGCATTTTGCAGGCTAACACTAGTCTGTGCTTCAGAGGAACGGCCTTTGCAGTAAAGATCTACTAGCGACCCAAAAGCCCCATTCACAGTTGGCATCAGAGGGGAAAGCACTGAATACATGCAAAATCCGCGGGGACTGTTGATGCTTACCTCTTGTCCTGTGGCGATGTCAATTGCTGTATAAACAGTTCCTGATGCCCTAGAAATAAAACAGCGGCGAAGAAATGAGAAGTGGTTTAGTGCCTATGAGTGAAAGCAAGCCCAGAAAGATCTCTGTTGCCTGTAGTGTTTAGAGAACACCTTCGTCCATCCACTCCTTCAGCCAGCAGCGCACGGCGCAGCAGCCTACCAGCCCTCTGTCATTGCAGGGCATCCAAGATAGAACTTATGTTCAACATTAAGAAAAAGGGCTGGTGCAAATCTGAAACGCACATAGCAAATTATTTTAGTTCAAAACTTAAGGGGTAGGGGGTGGTGTCTACAAAAACAGGAAAATATTATATTTAGGGTTTTTTTCCCATTTTCTCAAGTTTCGCTTTGTTGGGGGTTTTCCCCCCACTTTGTGTGTGTGGTTTGGTTTGTCTTTTTTTTTCCCCAGGGACTACAACATACAGTCTAATTATGCCTTCTCAGGCGTCTTATTGGAATCTATCTGCAAAATTCAGGCAATACCATGCAGTCATTCTGAGAACTCTGAATACACGACAGCCATTTGAGGAAAGGATCTAGACACAGCTTTCTCCAGCATGCAAGGAAACTATTCTCCAGCCATCCTGCAAGGTCACAGCTAGAGCAGGTTAAGGCATATGTTGTTTCACACACAAATGGAGAACTACTCAAAACAGAAGATCCTTGGACAGCTTCTTTGTGTGTCAAGAACCATCAGCAGCTGTTAGGTGTACTGGACACGTGAAGGACTCTTCACGGTGCCTACGTTTTGCTTCTGTGGCAGACACAGGTTGTGTTGTAGAGCCATCAGAAATAAACGGCATGCTCACTTGCAGACTACACAGTGTGGGGTTTTATTTGCCATCTGCCTCTCCTTAAAAGAGGTTCCTCCCCTGTAATGATGTGAAGGGCCAGAAAGGCCACGATCAGAGGAAATCCCTTTGGGTTTAAAAGGAACTGCAGGCTTGTAAACCCTCATGGGACTTCCTTCTGAGCTAAACCGCAGGTTTACACTGCCATCATTTAGGAAGCCCATGCCTGCATGGGCAGGGAGGCAAGGCAGAGCCAGGGTGGGAATTCTGGGAAACAGGAACAGACATCCAGCAAGTGTCCCACTGACTGAAAATGTCAAAATCTGTTTGCTCATTTTTACATGATGCTCTGGTTTGTTTGTTTACCTGCAGGCTGAAATATTTCTTAAGCATTTTAATTCAACAGGCACCAGGTCTGTGTTAAGAACAATGTTCTCATTGGGCGTGCTATGTATTCTTTTAATATAAATGCAAATGCATTTTCCTATGACTAATTGTTGAGATTAATCCAATTTGTTTTCATAAAAAGCCAACACCATTTATTCAGACTTGCTAACACTGTGCTGTACCTCCTAAGCAAAGTCCCATCAGGTTTTATTTAAAAACAGCTATTTAAATTACGGTGCTTTTGGTATGCTCCAGGCCATCTGTGAGGAGTTTAGATAAAGGTGAGTAATTTAAGTTAAGCTGTGAATTAATTGCAAGGGCTCTGCAATTCTGCATTATGAACTTTTACTTCTAAGCAACTCTAATTTCTGATCTGTATCTAACTTTGACATGCTTCTCTAGTATCTTGATTTTAATCCAGTTGGGCAAGTACCACGGCCCACATGTAGATCTGTGTCACTGCAATGCAGTGCAGTACAAGTTAAAAAAAAACAACAACCAACCTGAACCCAGGCTGCTCATGGCTCCATACTAATTTGTCTTTCTTGCACGAGCTAACACTGCTTGAGCAAACACAGCCTCTTTATCAAGCACTAGGTTAACTAAGATTCTTCTGGTGTCAGCAGCGTTTTCAGTCCTCAGCTGGAGATGGATGACAAACCAGAGACTTGGCACTGAAGCTGACCTGTTCTTCTGCACAGGCCTGCTGACTACGTTTCATTGCAAAGTGGCTGTAAAACCATCACACTGTTTGTTGACTTACCAGCGGTATGAAGCCATGAAGTACTACGTGCCCGTCAAGTTGCTTTTCCTTCCACAAGAAGTTTCTCTCTACCTGTAGTTCTCTGAGCAGCCATATCTCTTGCTGCCTTGCAGTGCTCTCATTAGCAGCTACTAAAAAACTACTTGCTTCCAACACTACTAATGCCTTTGGCATAACTGTACCCAACTCACTGCAAAGGCGGGCAGCTCAGGAACTGGCACCTGCATCAACTAAGCACGCCAGCACCATCCGAGGCTGTGCATCTCAGCCCAGCCCTGCTGCAGACAGACACACTAACCCCAGCCATGCAGCAGTCCGGTTCCTCCTGATCATCCTGTTTGATTACCTTGGTGATGATTTTTTTCTTTAGGATCTTTCCCCATCACTGTAAATTGACCTGAGGCATTACAGTCATGAGCTGGTTACGGCAGCACACTCGCTCCCCTGTAAGAAGGGCATGCAATCTTGAGGCTGTACTAAAAGCTGGAGGAAATCAATTTAGATACCCTTTTAGGCCAGATATTAGCCATTTGTCTTTCCACCAGTTGTTGAGGCACCTTTGCACAAACTCACTCCTAGGAATGTCAAAATACAAGATCGTGAGGGTGACAGTCATATTCTCACGGTGACAGCAATAATCTGCTTCACGTGCATGTTTATTCTCTCACTTCTTCAGCTGACACTTGTCTTTTGAGAGGCTGGCACAGCTCTAAGTGTCCACTGACATTTTACAAATGACAGTAAGAACCACAGCTTCAGGTAGAAAGCAAGCTGGAATCTGAGAAAGGGCTTTTATACAACGAACGGAGCAGAAACACCTTCCCACAAGTGCCCTACCAAACAAGATGTATCTACGATAAAGCCTGCCACAGAAAGAACATAAATGTGTCTGGCTTTCTGCAGTATATGTCAGTTCTAGGTCAGCAACATGCTACCCTGAGTTCAAGCCTCAAACAGTTAAGGGCAGAAAAGTATCTCCTGATGTCAGTAAACAGCTTCTATCATACACTGACAGCAGCGTGATCCTGGTGTTGCACAAATGGCACAAGCCCTCCTGGAAGTATAACACAGCCAAGGAAACTTTGACCGAGCAGGGATTTTGTCCATATTTAAAATGCAAGTCAAATTCCTAATTTTGATGTAATTTATTTTGTTCTTGCCTCCTCACATAGGAAATATTTCAAATCAATCCTATTTACAGTGAGCAAAGTTGGGTTTCAAAAGGGAATGGCTTGGTTGATTATTTTCAGTAAATTCCTAAACCTTCCAGGATCCACAAGCGGTCTGCCATCAGGAAGACAATGCATTTTCTCATCACATATTTTGTGCATTGACACTGTGTTTATTACTGAATTTTTGGGTTTTTTTACTACCTCTGCTAGAAAAGAGAGCTTATTATTTAGTCTCTCATTTCAGTCTCTAAACTATGTGGTTATAATCCTGATCACTGAATATTTTTTGAGCAAAATATTTGAAAGAAATGACAGTTCTGAATAATATTCATCTGACAACTACCAGGTGATAAGTTGCTCTTTTAGGCAATAATGTTTCTTCTCCTTTCTTTAGCATGGACATATTATTTTGAGACATACAAAAATGATTTCTCCTTAGAAAAATAAGCAAACAGGTGCCACACACTTCAGGGACAGTAGATCTTCCAGGTCCCACTCCTTGCTCCAGGCAACACACTGCCAGCATCAAGTTGCCTTTGACAATGCCTTCTGACCACAGTTACAAATTCTGATCCGTACAGAGAGACAGGAGAATCTCAACTCAGTGTCTGAACATGTCTGGAGCTTGCCAGGCTTCACACTTGATATTACACCAGCAAGATACCTGGCCCGTGTTTTTTTATAAGTAACTGTGACTGGACTTACCCTTGGCCAATTTTTTCAAATCGAGTGTATTTCTTCTTAGGATCTCCCACACTCACAATGCTCCCTGAAAGAAACAAAATTAAAGATGCTCACTTAAAAATGGAGATACTACCTTCCAGCAGATCACAAATGCAGCCCCACTGTCTGGGGCTGTGAGCCATTTGTAGTGAGTTGGGTAAAAACACCACCACCACAGGCAGCTCCGTAGCACAAATGGCCTCCACGAAGACTGATTTTCTACAGTCCTTTGGAGAGTTACCTTGACAGGAAACTAAGAACATGGAGAAACATTCACAGGAGACAGGTGAAAAGAACAGTACCAATGCAAGTGTCTGTTGTCTATAAACATTAATGAGAGCTTGAACAACAGAGCCTTTATTTTCTTAAATACTTTATTTTCTTT
>VZTL01086549.1:0-5000 GCA_013400535.1 Scopus umbretta
AGGTGTGGCCTCACCAGTGCCTTTGGAAAGGCAAAAAACCAGTGGCTTTGGAAAGCCTCTCTCTTAGGTTTTGCCATTATAGTGACCTTCTCAGCCACGCGCCCACAGTAAAATGTTAGGGTTAGGGAACGAGTTCCTGTCTATTCATCTAGTTGTCGAAAACATTAAAATGGATGCAGCAAAACAGCCTCGCAGCCCCTGATGACTTTTCAGTGAAAATCCGAAGTGTTTATTCAGATTCATAAAATGCTAAAAATACAACCTACCTTTCTAGTAGGTTAAATGTTCCATTCTCTTTATTCACTACCAGGAGCTTTCACTGAAAATGCCTAAGGTGAACTCACATTGAATGCAGGAAAGGGCAGTGAAAGAATAATCATTTAGCACCTGGGGTGTGCTCATCTTCAGTCACTGTAGTTAATATTTTCTGTAGTTTATATTTAGCTGACAATATTGCTGTCACTTTATTTAAACAGCTTGAGACTGTTCTTTGGACTGGAGCTCATATGCCCTGGAATGCTTTGACTCATGAATTGTTTCTCCTGATAATGTTACATCACGTAACCTCCTCTGTTTAATTGGTTGGTATTAGCTTCTCAGTGATGACTGCCTTTAAAGTCCTATGACTACACCATGTGTCTCTGGATATCCAATTTCTTACTGTTGGAAAAAAGAAGAAGAAAAAAGACAGTACTGACTTCCAGCTATCTTTACCAATAACTATGGGAACAAGAGTGAGCGTGCCAAGAATTTATCCATCAGCAGCTTATTAGGATTTGTTGTTTTAGGCAGCAAGTAACAGAATATACAATATAAATAAAAGCAATCGTTAACAATAAAATTAAAAAACAATGGTTGCTATAAATAAGCACTAATGCACATATTTTCATGGAATTTAATGACTTAATTGTTTAGCTGAATTATTAAATAAATGGTTTTGATAAAGTATGCCTAAAAATACTAAGAGGAATTTATTTTAGCACGTTTAGACTTTGAGTTGAGACTTTACACAAGAGACAAGATTATTTTTTCCCTTACAAAGCCAGTTAAGAACTTGTTCCAATAGCTAGAAATCTTCCTGACCATGCTTAAACCTGATGGGCATAAGTTCCCAAAAAGTTCATTAAATCCTTTCAATACTCTATGAGATATGTACTCCAGTCATAATATAAGAGTATTCTTACATTTTTTTCCTCCTACTGTTGATTTTCAGGAGGTGTTTAAGATTCCACATAATGAGTTAAACAGCTAATTTTCAGTCCTACAGGTGTGAAAACAAAAGGTCATGTGCCATTTCTCTGCACCACCTAATTCAGAACAGAAATCTTTTCTCTACAGTCAGATTTCTCTCCCGTCCTTCCCCGTTCTCCTCCCTCCTCTCCGCATTTTTTATTTTCACTTCTAAGTCAAATAGAGCACATCAGTAGACAGTGAAATGAAATATCAATTTCAGGCTCACCTGTAGCCAGTTGCACTAAACTACCTAATTAGTACCTCCATGTAACATGAAACAATGGCTGTGTAGCTCAGTTACGGATTGTCTTTTTAATAAAAACCTGACACTACAAGCCTAAAAACATTTCTAGCAGGCAAAATATTTCTCATTGAGTAGAGGTTACGCAAGCATCAAAGCACTTAAATATAGGTGCCAAACCACATTGCCAGGAGCTCTTAGTACTGTGAGGTACTGTTACCTGACAGCTTGGTGAATATAAAATTATTTGTTTCTCCAACTGAAGACAATCAAATTGTCACCTTCCATTGTAATAATGCACAACTAGGGATCACCAAAGTGCCAACATAATTACCAGGAAGAAAACAAAACACAACAAAAATATCAGATCTAAGTTTCTCTAAAGGGTAAACACATCCATCTGGCTATTCACAAAGAAAAGGAGGAGGGATTTTATCTTTACTCTCAAATATCCTAGTATTATTCAGCAATAAGATTTATATGCCTTTCAGTAAGTGAAAAACAGCTAAAGAAGATGATTCATGAAATACTAAAAATAAACACAGGTCAGAACCATGCCGGTATGTTACTTGTGCAGTTTTAAAGTACTGCAAGTGTCATCAGGGATGCTAGGGACAAGCATATGTATCTGCATTGTTGTTATTATAAACTCATACATGTGAGGCTTCATAAAAATTAATTCTAACTGGCACATGGCGTACTTTGGCACAAGCTACGCATGACGTGCCACTTTTATTTGTTTATTTAAATGACTTCACTCTAAGAACCAAAAATGAAGTTTGAACTGCAGACTGCTGCAGAACTGGGACTTTCAGGATATTAAAAACCTGAAGAAAACCTTTGAAGGGGGTAATCTGAATACACGAGAACTATGACATTCACCATGTATTTCTTTAGGTTATTCAGCAAGTGGCCTACATATTCAGGAGTCAAATTTGCATTTTGGTGATGCAGATATCTCATAACCAGAAATTGTGTTTTATATCTACAGTAGCTCTGAGCACCCTGTAATATATAAAAGAGTGGCCTAGGTAGGATATATACTTGAAAAAGTATTTTCATCTGGTTCATAGAAATGAATTTAAACTTAAATTCTTCTTGAAAAACTTGCATTATTGAGTGACATCATGGATTACCTTTTCTGTATCAATATTACAGTCACTAATAATACATATGCAAAGTTCTTGTATATTTATTGATGTAAATGCACATCACCTTCACACACTTTTTAAAGTTTCACCAGTGTTGGAGGAGTTACAAAAGAAGAGAGAAAAGCAAAATATGCAAAGTTGAGAATCGGTCTTCGACATCATTTTTTTGTCAGAAGGAATATTCAAGAATGGCAGTAAGGGACAAGCAGCTTTTCTCCACACTGCACAATTGCATCAGAGCCAGATGTAACCCTAACCCTTGTGGATAAAGCAAGCACAAGGACTGCTTAACTATGTTGTTAGCCTTGCAGAAGAGGTTAAGGAAAAGATGCAGGCTCCACATAACCAGGAACACCTCCTGCATCTTGTCTCAGGTGTTGCATTGCCAGGAGCTCGGATGCAGCAGCGAAAGGCTGGGCTTTCCAGCTACAACCTGCTGGCACGTTTTGGCCGTTGATGCTTGCTCTTGTGCGCTACACTGCATCATATGACAAAGCACCTTCTTTTCCACTGTATTAGAACATTGGTACACTCTAGCTGATATTCCTAGTTGTGGCATTGCTTTCAATGGGCTAAGCAGTAAATTTAGGAGGACAGATTGGGATATGGGTCAGTGGGAACAGAGGAAGAAAGGAAGGCAGCAAAGACCCACGCCAAATTTAAAGTCACAAGCATTTTGATCAGATAAAACAAAACTAGACAAAATGCCCCACTTTCTGCAACTTCAAGAAACTCTGATTTTTGTTAGAGTCCTTACAAACAGGCTTTTACAAGGCAGCATTGTGCACAATATTTTTTTGTTTTGAACTAAGGCTTACACAATATGATCCTTACATATGTGCACAATGGGAACCCTAAAATGTGTTTACAGACCCCTAAAGGAACCACCTCACTTACCAGCGAGCTGCAGCAACTACTAGGATAAAGGACAGAGTAGTCTGAAGCAGCATACTGTTCAGAAAAAGATTACAGGGGATACTATGACTAGCTGAAACTACCCAGGAAATATTTCAGAAATATCCCTGTTTGATTGGCAATGTGGCCAAGAACAACAATGCAGCAACTTCTCTCTTTCTCCCCACAAGCCCTCCACTGCTTGGGCTGTGCAGGTTCTCATGGGAGGGAGTAGATGGGGCCCTTATTTCTTAATGTTAATTTACTTCAACATGAAAATATGAAGATAAAAGACAAATAATTGCACCAGTCTAAGAATTCAAATAAAGTAAAACAAAACATTATCTCCTCTATTAATTAAGCTAATCAGTTGGCATTAGGAAGTGCAAACAATTTAAAGTTCGATTTATTGAGACTTTAAACCTCCTATCCTTTCACAAGATCCACAGACGAAATCTCTACCAAATTTAACTGCCTTTAAAAAAAATTAAAATAAGCATAATTTAGTGAAAACAAAACAAAACAAAACCCCAAATCATTGTTTACTATTAACCAGTTTCCCAATTCAAGTTTTGTATTTTTGGGGAATTCATTAAGGTATTTGGACTAGGCACTGAAAAGAATCAGAGAACATTAAAAAGTAATTGCCACAGGTAAAACTTACACCGCTTCATCATTCAGCTTGGAGAGATCAAGCCGCATGCAGTTTCTGCATACAGCACTCTGAAACTGCATCAATTGCAAAGGAAACTACAATCTCTCCCTGTCTTTTGGTTTCAGTTCTGCAAAGTACCACAAAAGCGGAAGAAATCATTTGCAGTAGATGAGGATCCTCAACTGTCCTGTTGTCATGGAAGATTATGGCATACAGCAGTCTGATTTCTAACAAGGAGAAGGAAACATGCACAGCAAAATCAATTGTAAGGGTAAAGGTGAAGGGTGCCCAGGCTCTGAATTGCTCCACATTTCCAAGTGCTCAAAGTTCCACGTTAGTATTTTTAAATGTGCCAAAGAACATCACAAAGCACAACTATCAGAATACAAAGAAAAACATAAACCAGCACACAAACCAAAGTCCCAGTCAAATGAAGTTGTCCCCAAATAATTAGAAAGTAAAAAAACAAATGTCTAAAGCGCAAAATTAAAATATTGTCAGTGATTTTCTACATTTCACCATTACCATTTAAATTCAGTTAGATCCCTTACAAGTGATTTTAGCTAAAATAAAGAAATATTCTAACTTGTGATGCAGTATGTTTACCGTTGAAAAACACAGCACCTTGTTTTGGTTTTCATCTCTGACCCATTTTTCTTCCTATATTTTAAGGATAAAACATATGATCTGCATTTGTAAAGAAGTGTTATCTTCACAAACGGTGTCAATTTTTGCTCAGGGCTATGTTTTGTAACAGTTTCCTGCTTACATTTATTGGTAAAAATTTATAATAGACAAGCAAACAGTACATAATATGTGCTGCCTA
>VZTL01086549.1:10000-13865 GCA_013400535.1 Scopus umbretta
TTCTCATTTTCATTGTGAAATGCCACCCAGGCTTTTATTTAAATATTGTCAGCAGCACAATACTTCATCTTATTGCAGAAAAACATGAAACCTAGTGAAATGCAGAAATATCACATTGATAACCAAACATGCCAAAAAAAAGACTACTGTGACTTGCAGTAAATATATAAAAGAAACATTTTCAGGAATTTCCCTCAAGGCAGCAGACAAAAGCAAAACCATCTTACTGCTGATGTTACCTCAGTCCATATTAGCCTGCCAGCCCATCTCTAGCGACTGCCTGGTTCACAGACCCAGAACATAACCAATAAGCCAGCCAGCGTGGCGTTAGAAGTAAATGTGAAAAACTAGAGGGGACAGTTTATTTATGTAAGTATTAGGTTTAAAAGTCCTGCCTGGAGCAACAGAATTAAATCTTTTATGCTTCCAAGAGAGACGCACTCACGCTAATGAAATTTGGGAGTAGTTTGGAAAGAGTGTTAAAGTTTGAAGTCCTGTCTGTCCTGCAGGTCATGTCTGTCCTTACAGCTCACAGTGCTGCTGCTATACGTTCCACTGGAATGATGCCTATAGCATCATAGCTGCCAACCTGCTCCAGAAAAGGCTGCATTTCAGTTGTGCTGAATACAGAGAGGGACTGATCTATGTCCAAATGAAGTAAATGAAGAGTCACCAGCTGACTGTAAAGATTTTGGGTTGTGGCCCATAAAATGCAAAGCGGGGATTTTCCGTGTATGAGAATGGGATGAGCCCAATTTTAAAAAATAAGAAATATTTTACAATGAAATCATGACAGAGCAGGGAAACAAAGGAACTGGTTGTTATTTGCAGTTGTGTTCTATATATTCCATTTTAATAAACTGTGGGATATGACAGTTGTCGGTTTACTGTTCGTTCACCCAAAATAAATGCATGTACAAATAAATCAAATTATTAAGTTAGTTTCCACTCCTAGCCTTTCACAGACTGAAGCAATAAGGACAAAACAGAATGGCAAAAATGGAGTTCTCCTAATCCTCTGCACTGTGACATCCAAACAACTGGGGGGCACTGTACAGGGATACTGAAAAGTCTTCCCTCAGCTGGAGAGAACATGGAGCTGGGGGAGTGCTAAAATACGTGCAGGAGGATACAGTGAAAAGCTCCTACCCTTTGGTTAGGATGCACTATCCGACGATTGCAGGGGTGCTGGCACGGTCCCAGAAGGAAGGTATGGACACTGCAGGGCTGACAATCCCGCCATGTTTATTAGTGGTAAGCTCCAGGAAATGTTCCACATAGCCCTCATAGTTTTCTGGCTTCAGACTTAAATGCACACACGCACACACTCACACCATCCCTTCTTATATTTCCTTTGAGGTTTCAATGTACTGCTATTTTACCCTCAGGAGCTGCTTCTCCCCCCAGGCTCTGTGCTACACTCTTTTCTACCATCTCTAATAACCAGTTGCATATACTGGGAAGAATGCATTTTGTTACTACTTTGATGAGACATGGCCATACAGCGAGATGTACAGTATTGACCATGTGGTCTCACTGAAGTTATCGCTGATCTAAAAGAGAAGATAAGGAGTTCATTACTTATTCCCTGCTCTCACAGAAAGTACCATTTCCCAGGTCCAATGGATTACTTATCACCTCCTTTGAGGTCTATGGCTGTACTTGTAATAAGATTAACAAAAAGAAATCTCAGATATAGCTGTATAAGATGACAACTTGGGTAGAGAAAAGGAGCAAAATTCCAGATGGGAACTTCTTGTACCTCTGGAGAGACAGGAGATAGATCTGTGAACTAAGCCTAACAGCAAAAAGAGAAGAAATGCCATGTGGAGCTGGGTTTATGTACACATGTGAACATGTGTGTGTGTAGATATATAAATGTATGTATCTACATGTATATACGTTTCTTTGTGTGTGCATACATTTATTATACGAGATTCAGGTCCTAAGTATACAAAGAGAATATGTGATCTACCCTTGTGGCTTTTTTCGCTGTACCCTGTTGTCCAGATGTAAGCTGTGAAACACTTCCAAGTTCCTTACAAAAGGAAGCGTCAAGCCAGGCGGTTCAGGCTGAGCTGTTGTAGTTATCACTCCATTGAAAATGAACAACAAATTCAAATAACAGAGGCCGTGTCTGATTCTGGATCTTCCTGGGTTTTCTTTCTCTAATTCCCGCTCCCACAGCCTCACCTCTCTCCCACCCTTTCCCACTTACTATAAAGTTATGATGCCCTTTACTATAATAATGAATGGAATTCCCAGATAATTATTTTAGAGTCTTAACTGATACTCCATATTTTTAATGTGCTCTGCACTTCTATAAAGAGGCTTTTTCATGTGTCTTTCAGCAAATACAGAAATAGGCTTAGAGTCAGTATTAATTTTAATAGTTTCAACAGATAGTCACATTTATTTCCAAGGATTTCTTTTTTTCCTAATTGCACTTTTGCATCACTCTGCATGCAGTTTCACTACACACCCATCTATAAGGCTGGACCTATCACCAGCAAGTAGAATATCTCCATCCTTGAAGTAATTTTTATAAAAATGTATATGACCGGCACAATACTCGCTGTACAAAACTCTAAATACATATAAGACTCAGACTGTTGGAAACTCGCTTCCCCTTCTGTGTGTTATTTATTTCCGGGTAATCTCAGCTGAGAACTTTCTAGTGCTGTCACTATGGCCAATTTTATATTGGATATTTTTCTCAAGACAGATGTGTAGCTATCTGCCTTTTCTTTACTTTTCTGTAAATGCCATATGGACAGAAATCATTGAGTCACCAGATCATACATTTATTTTTATGATATATTATGCTGTTTGATGTCATGTTGACATCTAATTGATGTTGTTTTTGCTTTTTTGGTCTTTGTTTTGTTTCTTGGTTTCAATAAAAAGAGAATTTAAAAAAGGCTGTAGAGTGATGACTTAAGGCACTGACAGACATGAACATAGTATGCATCTCTTTTATGATGTGCTGCTGAGTAATTGGGTATATTTCTAGCTTTAGATAACATACAGAAGACCTCTGAATTTTTACTGTATAGTGAAGTATTTGAGTATGCCTAGCCTATAACCTCAAAAGAACTTTTTTCTCTAGCAAGAAGTACATACAGAATATGTTTTCAATAAGGGCTTAACCCATGATTTAAGAGTCAATAAAGAAAGGTTTTCCATAAAGAAATGAGAAAGCAACAATAGAACTAAAATACAACATACCGAAGATTAAATATGTTCCATCAGCACAACAGTGTCTTTGTACAGTAAAGAGCAGAAGGGGATGATTAATAGTAAAATGGTATGTATGTCAAAAGAAAAATAAATGCAATTTAGACAAAGTACACACTTATTAACAGAGAACATCATTTACAGTTATTCGGATGGGAGGAAGGCAAGGATGAAACTAGCAGAGAATGTATTTCACAATGTGAAGTCACATTCATCTTGGCTCAGGGTCCCCCCCACCACTACAGCTGCAAAATAAAAATACTGGTGAAATCCTTGCTGGAATAAAATTAATGCCTAAGTGCCCAGTGACTTCAGCAGAATCAGGATTTCACTTAAGGTATTTTAAGGTGCAGCTTTACTAGGCAGACCTCCTGGCTCACCAGTGGGAATGTGTCCACAGTCTCCCCCAGGTTCCTGCAGTGCACATGCTGCAGACACCACCAGTTCAACCAGCCTTGACACCAACCAGCCTTTTTAAAGAAGAGCTGAGGCTACAGACCTGCTCTCACTCATCTTCCTTCTGAACGGCTAGTAAGAAGGTCAATAAATGCCTGGGGCTCTTCCAGGTGGCTCTACCAGACACTGGGTTTTGGGTCACAGAGAGTGGGGAGGGAAGAAGGGAAGGAGG
>VZTL01086577.1:0-17002 GCA_013400535.1 Scopus umbretta
AAATACATATGCTCCCTGCATCACAAGGTAAGAAGGCCAATCTGTGATACATAAAAATGAGAAGGAGTTTCATATTCTGTTGTATGTAAATCCCTGAAGATCATGTGGGTAGGATTCAAATAAAACCTCCCCACTTATGTAATCTTTAACAAAATCCAACTGCCAATGCTTTAACACAACAGCAAAAAACTTAAACATTTTTGAGACACCTCAAATAATAGCCTTGCAGGCTGAACGTGATAGATCTTCTATTCTGATTCTACACCTCTCCTCTCTCGGTCACACTAGGAATGCAAGAGGGAGGCTGCAGGGTATTCGTTTCCAGCCATCAATAAATAAGTGAAGCCTGCTTCAATTCCTCTAAAACAATCAGCTACAAAAGATTAAAAATAGTAACCATTTGATGCTACCGTGACAGGTCCAAGAGAGGAACTGAATACGGCTCAAATAAAGTATTTCTCTTTCTAGAAGACCTTCACTGATGCAGGGAGTCAACATCACCAGCATCTGCAAGCACAACGGTCCAGGGTAGAGCTAGGTTTTAGTCCATACCAGCCATGTTTCTGGAGTTTTAAGAATACAGGCTCTCAGGAAAGCTGGCACTGCTAATTTCCACATTTCCTGCTAATCCAGCCAACTAAGACTAGAAGAATATTCTGCACCATCGCTGTTGCAACCCAATGCACAGTTTGAAATGGGTCACTTTTGCAGACATTTTTAGTCCCAGGCCAAATGGTGTGGTCACAATTTACATTCACTCTCCCTAATGCAAAGCTCTAAACAGGGTTTTTCTAGCCTTAAATCAGTGTCAGCCCATTACTAAGGCAGCATATAGTAGTCGGGAAGTTAATGGATTTAAAGGGCAGGGGTATTGATGGCTGTGAAGTGGAAACTATTTATCCTGTAAATACTGTAACTGCTAAGACAGCTCATCTCATTACAATTTATTTGTTTCAAACCCTAGTGTAGGGAAGGGCTGGCAGCTGCAGGTTCTGTTACTGGAAGAGACGAGGGACAGAACTGCCACAGGGGTCTGCTGCTGCAGGCATGGCTGTTGGGGGTGAGCTATGGCAGACAACCTGTACTTGCACCTTTTGTCCCCGTTAACCAGGAGACCTTCTCCAAATAACATACACACATAAGTATGTCTTCAGGTCTGCTGTCCAAGCTGTGCTGTCTGGCTTTCTGCATGCACTGTAGCCTACTCTGATGGACAATCGACTCTGAGGTACTCTAAGCTACACTGCAGGATTCCCATCCCAGGACAATACGCAGATTGCCAGCAAGCCCCTGTTCACCTGGGAAGCACCTCATGGAAACACATAGTATAAAGCACAAGTCACTATAGCAATTTTCAGTACACTCTGCCAGGTTGAGATCTCAGAAAGCTGGGACGCTTACTTACCCTCCTGCCCTTCCCAAGCCTCAGAAAATGACCTTGAGAAAAAAATAAAAAAAGTAGGAAAGATGGATTTTTCAGCCAATTAGTATCACATCCAATAAATATCGAACTGGTCTGTCCGGATAGGAGCCTGCGAGCATCTTAAAGCCTCTAGCTTAGTGATTCCCAGTCTCCAAACTGTTCAGTTCTGTATAACCTCTCAACTGAATTATCTGAGAAAAAATTGGGAGATAATCCCAACGATTTCCACATAAAAACCTGCTAGGCCCTGTGAGCATTAGAAGACTGGAGTGAGAAAGAACAGGAGGGAGGGAGGGAGGAAGACAGTAAATACTCTGCACTTTATTTTCCTTCAAGGAGGAGAAAATTTATAGTTTGGTTTTTAGGGCTTTTTTTTTTTTTTTTAAGACTTGTTTACTCTGCTTTGTTCTCAACACCCAACTAGGATGCAAACCTATCTCCTGCCTGTACAGAAAGACGTCTGCAGGCCAGCAGCAGACCTGCTGTTTCTCATTCCCTGCAAAGGATGCTGCAAGTCAGCACTCTCTATTAGATCCTCTTTCAGCAATAATCCCAGAACTGGCTTTCCCCACAGCTACAGTTCTATGCCTGTTGACCACATAAACACTTTGTTTTTACATATAACTCTTTAATAATTATCTAGTGATCAATACTTCAAAGTTTAGGCAAATGCCGCACTTCTCAGGAAGAACAGGACTCTAATTTTGAGAATCCTATATGTGGCATCCAGACCTTGTGTCCAAGGCCTACCTTGCCTCTTGGCCATCAGTGCCCCTGAAGCCACTGAAGCAGATACTGAGACTCTCTCTGATCGCAAGACTTACACATCAGGTTAAAATCTGAAATTAGAGGCATGTGTGGCCATACTCTGATGCTTCGACCAGCTTAAAGCACATCAAGACAGGGCTGTGGGAATGTCCAAACCCCATCAGTGCTAGCTCTCTTTTTGTCACTAGCATACATGAAGTTCTACTAGAAGGAACTTTATACAAAAATACAGGGGTGCTCTGAAGCCACTATGAGAGGAACCAAAACTTTAATTGTCAGATGTTGAAAACAAAAAGAAGCCCTTTCACTTCCCTGCTCTTGGCTGTTAACTTTCATTTGTTTAGATGCCAGCACTCTACACTTCATAAAAATTAACACTTTTTTTTTTTTTTCTTTAAACACTTACAAGCTTATTTTCCTTTCGCCTGTACCAGCTGTTTATCTCCTGACTTGATGATTCTCTTTGGAAATGTGAGTTGACATCTGGGTATGAGCGGATGCTGTAAATTGCCAGCATTTCTGTCTACTTATGCAAGCAAAGATTAGCTCCTCCAACTACAGTAGCATCTCTCCAAAGAATGCTAACATTACGATACATAACAACCCCCTTCTTTCATTGCTATTACCCCTTTCTTTTCATTCAAGTACCTTCTTCTTTTGCTGAAGGCAAAGCAATGCATTAAGGCACTAGGCAATACAAATAAATGTCACTTACAGAGAAAGCTTCCCAGAAAGGTTCACATTATCCCTTACAATAGGTAGCAAGGAGTAGGTGAGAATGAAGTACAGATCCTGGAACAGGTCAGAAGACACAAAATGAAGTGAATCCATGGGCTCTGCCTAACTGAGCTTGAGCACAGCAGCCGAAGGAACTTGCCATCTGGCTACAACCCTTTCCCAGGAATGTGAAAATAGGAAAGGGGGAGGCAGCTGCATAAAGCATCATATACTTCACCATGACCCTGGCTTGTTTGTTTGACCTGCCAGAGGAAAAGATTCCATACTTGATTCCCTTCATCCTCAATTTTAGTAATTTCTTCCACAGCTTTTATGATTTTGCCTATCTCATGCTTGTATAACGTCAGAAGACATGTACACAGAATGCCTACAACCATACTCCACACATTTCCACAGAACTCTGCAGAATAAGGTTCATTTCCCCCCTGTGCCCCACCCCAGCCAATACTCCTTTGTCTTCCACACCCAACACACAGGAGAATCCATTGTTCATCTTAAAGGATGACACATTCAGACACTGGAAAGACAACACACAAAAGGCATCACAGAACCAAAGCCCTCAAGTTAAACTGTTCCTCCTTAAACCAACTGGCTGTTAGCAAGATGGGAAATCAACAGATGCACCTGAGCTATATACCACACACCATTCATCCTATCTCAAGCTTTAAAGGTCAAAGCCAACACCTTAAATTACAGGAGGAATGCAAGGCAGGCATGGGACGGAAGTGTCACACACTCCCTTGAAAGAAATATATCTTGGACAAGGAACACCACAGTCAAAAGCTGCTTCACACATAATCCTTTTCAGACAGCAAAACAACACTGTTTGAGGTTTGTCCCATGGCTCTTGGGTTTGGGAGAATCAATGTGTAACACAGTGGTCTCCTAAAAACAAAATAGCAACTGTTTTTCATAAACTGAGAGGGTTTTTTTTCTGTACTAAATGAAAATTGTCAAAACTTTTTTAAAGCTTACATACCCAAAGCAGGGGAAACCCTGGTATTCTTTGCACTTGGAAAAACTTTCTGCTTTCTGAGTTTTAACTCATAAATAATAATCCTGGGGGAAAAAAAAAACAAAAAAACACAAAAAAACCCCACACCACAATGAGCAGAAAAGAAAGCACAAAGCAGCATGGAATAAATTGGGCAGTTGTGGTTTGCAGTGAAGTTATTATTTATCTACCATTGGATATGGGGAATAGTGAGGAATAGAAATGAAGGAAAGGGGAACGAGGAAAGCGAGTTGGGTTTCCGCCCAGAGAAGGAGGGTGCCATTTGGTTGAACAAAACCAGCTCCACAGAAATGCTGACAGACAGTGGGGAAATAATGTGCTGTTATGAAGGGGGAAAAAAAAAAAACATACAGAAGTTTTATAGATATCTGTATCTGAACAATCCCTTAGCCTCTGCTTAAAGGCAGTCTACCATTGTGGTGTTAACACTCGGGAAGAAGACACCTGATGCAACTAGGCCTTCTACCCACAGTGAGTATTCATTGCCATTTGGTAACTTTAGAGTAGCAGGTCTAGCTGATCCCTCTGCTACAGAAAGGATTGCTCCAAATGCTCGGAGCTCAGGCCATCACATTTCAGAGTCTCCTTGCAGCCTTGTTCTTCGCTTCAGGAGAGGAGCCAAGTCCTACACAGACATCTGGAGACACTATGGGAAACAAAAATCACAATTGCCTACAATTAAATGTATGCAGGTTACTTTGTAACATAATAGAATAAAATAGTTTTGAGGCAAGGAAAAGGAAAGCAAGAAGCACACTCTGCTATTAAATTATATAAACACTACTTTTGATTGTGCTGAGACTCCCCTATCAACAGGCCAACCTGCTTGCTCACTTATCCCCCTCCTGCTTCACACTGTTCCCCTACTCACTCTCTCTTCCAAAACAGCCTCCCTTACTCATTTAACTTTTTCAACCATAAGGGGAAATGTTTCTGAAAATAAAACAGTTCTGACATTATTCTGATATCTTAAGTTCTTGCTTTCCCCAACAACCCAAGCCGCTGCTCCATCTGAAGGAGAATATTCAAATATGCTCAGAAGTAAGGCAGATTTGTTTGCCTGATGTGTGGTTTGCAGAAGGGCCAATTTATTTGTGATTCCCAAAGCCCAGGGGACAGTAATCTAAGGCGACACCAGAGACACAAGCTCTTTATGGAGACTCTTTCACATATTATGCTTACCCATTGCAAGCTTGGTGGTTATACTGACATTTTTCCATTTTGTTTTTGCAGTACCTAGCTAGAGATGAGTATGGCTCCAAGTAGAGGATCAAGAAATGAAACAGCATAAAAGTTTCCAAGAATGCACATAGAGCAGGAAAGATTAAGAATTTTCATACTTTCCACTGCTTTTTCAGTGTCCTTCTCACTTTGCTTGTAGTTACACTTTCTGACAGCAGCAGTTTCCAGTAGAAGTAGTGTGACGTAGGGCTTGATGCAACATAGACCTGATATTTGCTAATGCATTGAACCACTTGGAGAAGTGAGCGGCAGAAATCCTCTTTGAGCACAGGCAGCTCTGGCTTTCTCCTCACAGGAGATAGAGCAAAATGGACAGTAAAGGAGACTGGGTGAAAATGAAAAAGATTTCAAGAAAACAAACAGCAATACCAGACAATCACCTGACCTGTCTGCTTATCCCAGTTGAAGAAAGATGGAAGAACATTCCTGCTCCAAGAACTCTCCCAACTGTCACAAAGTTGTTAAAAAAAGAGCAGGGGTCCACACACACCTGTGAAAATGGTCCAGCAACTAATTGCCAAATAGACAAGATGTGTATCTTCCTGAGGAAAATAAACACATCCAAAATAGGAATTGCCTATCTTTTGGTCATCACTTGGAAAGCAAAAGACACATTGAATCTTTAGGTAAAGTTAGATGTGTTAAGTTTGCCATTCTAGAATTCATTAAATAACAAATCCCAGAGAGCTGGAATATTGTACCTCTACAGACGTTGCTCACACAGGAAGCACACTAGGAGATGGGTGGCTGAACTTCCCTTCTCACTTCTTTTTAGCCTTTCACGTGACATGCAGTACTTGCTTTTCTCAGGAAAGAACAACTCATCCTCCCACAAAACACGTGCACGAAACAGATGAAAATTCCTTCCTGAATACACAAGTTGCAGTCTCCTCTAGTTTTTCACTACAGGTGAAGGTGCATCTCCTGTGCCTGTGTAGCCCCACCACAACTGGATATTGATCCTAATTAGGCTTGAGGCTCCGCTATTGGCTGACAAAGTGCAGCTTCTCAGAGCCCTGTCAAAGGACAGCTTCAAAAGAGCAAACTGCCCGTTCACCCCGAGGAGCTTGGCAAGATGCTGCCCCACACAACAGGAGTGCTGCTCAGCCCAACGTGCTGGCTGACCTTGTGGAGGCTGTATCTTCCCTCCTGGAGGCAGCTGCTGCCTGGCAAGCAAAGCAGCTTCCACAGCACCACAAGTCTGCAGACAGACCTTCTGTAGGTGGCTTCTGCCACAGCCAGCCCCTATAGCAAGCTCATCTAGAACACCACTTGGGACCCACGTTGGCTTCCATTGCCTCAGCCAGTAAGGTGACTAGCAAACACCTGGAGCCTGCTCCTCTGCCAAAACGTACCTCCATTCCTTGCAGGATTGCAAAGTACTCGGTATGTCAGAGTACTAAAATTAAAAAGTATAAGCATCACTGCACTCTGTCTAGTGAGTATTTGGGTTGAGAGGCAACAAAGAAGTTCTCCATTACTAATAAGAAAAATAATTAAAACCCTTGATAAGGCCTGACAGCTCACCAACACAGGGCAAAGCACTGCAGGAACAACTGTCCCCATGGGAACTGGCAAGTACAGAGCACAGGAAAATGAGAACTGTTTGAATTAACAGGGAACATTTGCTCTAAATAAAAGCTATTTTGAGGAATTAAAGCAAACAAATGTCAGCTCCATGCAGCGGCGTGTTGGGATGTGATGTGCTGTAATGTGTTGTGACACTTCATAAATTAAAGCTTTTTCTTCTCCCCTAGGGGAAGAGAATTCAAGTGCAGTCAAACACTTGAACTTGGAAGGTCTGCAGCCTTGACACTTACCAGCCCGTAACTCCACTGATCCCCTGAGTCGAGACACCTCCGTGCCTGCCCTGTGGGCTGCCTTCTCCTCCCTCGGCCTCCAGGACACTGCCGCGCAAGGAGCTTGGAGCTCACACGCAGACAGTGCTGCCATCACCTCACCTCGGCTGCCAAGCTCCAGATAACACTTATCAATCCACAAGGTGAAATCAAAAGATGCCACAGCCAAAACTCTCAGTCTGAGCTTACACTTATTTTATGTCCTATTTATCCAGCCAAACACATACTACTAATTCAAGCTGTTTACTGTATACGAAGCCACCAGCCTCACAAGACTAACTCTAGTATGAAAAGCCAACACCTACCCACTTAGAACACCATCCTGCTTTAACTGACATAATTCAGAGATGAAATGAGAGTGGGGGCTCAGGTCAGTGTCATTGATCAAGTCTCTGGCACTGGGAGTTGAACCAATGGTAACCCTATTCCTAAGCTAAAATGGCTCAACACACGAGCTGTGTTTGCGTTCTTTCCTACATGAGGAAAGAACACAATTCTGCTTGCCCAGTGCCCAGTGCAGAGGAAGCACCCACGCTCACCACCTTTCTTTGTCACACGCTACTCTTTGAGAAGACCTTCAAAAATAAAGGAGGAAAGAAACAAAACAATGAGGAAAAGACCTAAGAAGGAAGACAAGCTAGTTGACCTTGCTTGTAAAAAAAAAAAACCCAAAACACCCAACCACTACCACTTTCTTCAGAACATTTTACAGTCATCATGTAGAAGGTGCCAATAATGAGCTGAGAGCTGTACAACCTACAGAGACGCCAAGGGACTTAATAAATTAGATGTGAAACCCAGAAAGCCAAAAGAGACCATGAAATTACACAAGTAGACAACTTTAGCTCTACTATCCTTTCTTCTTTTCTGTGTACAAAGTTGGAGGAAAAAGTCTTTAGAACTCATTTGATTATTAACTCAAACCTAGAGCACAAGAGGATGTTTGTGACTGGGACCTGCAAGCCAAGAGGTATAGGCAACAGCAAGATGTCACAAAGCTGAGGAAGACTTAGTTAAAAATTACGTTTTCAAAGATCCCTGATGTGTAGACACCATTTCACAGTTGCAGAAACTGAGCCATGGCTTCGGCTGCAGACAGTGATATTACAGTATACAAATACATCTCTTATTAATGTGCTGCATATCTAAGGGTAAGTGTAATGTGTCCAAGCTAGTTCCAAGCATGCAGTTGTGTCCTTACAGTGCAGCCATGGAAAACAACATCTGTGTGAACAGAGCTAAGGCTTCCTCCTTGTGTGATGTGCACAGCAGGAGCACAGTCAGCTGCCAGAAGCTGAGAGCTGGTGGGAAAAGGTGCTTAGAAAGCAGCTTCTGCACTGCAGCATGGCCATGGCAGAGCTCTGCCAGCCATGGGGAGGCAACCGCATTCTGGCATGGGCAGACAGCTTTAGAGACAGGACAGTCCCAACAGACCACAGGCCCTGGGAAAAGACTTTAGCCCTTGCCACCTCCCACATGCCCCTCAAGCTGCTGGCACCACCACAGCCACAGTGTACACTGCCCGTGGTGCCAAAGTCATGTAGAAGCAAGCTAAGGAAGCTAAGCCCAACGAACATGGCAATAACCTCTTACATTTCCTCCTTCCCCTCTTAAATCCCAGCCTGTGCAGTGCAATGCGATATGGAAATACCAGCATAAGCCCTGACAGGAGCACAGCTATGTCACTGAGGGAGCGTGCCTGAGCTCATCAGACCTGTGTCTCACTGTAGCCTGACTGCTTCCAGTTTTGGAGCAAACCCACCCACAGCTGTCTTGCAAGTTTTCATATCATAAGGTGTGGATGTCCTCTTTGACATATTCAAGAGAGCCTTACTCTAGAGACCACCTCTGAGGCAACGTAAAAGCCCAGATCTGCAGAGCTCCAGAACACCACTTCTACTTCTGTAGTCAGGCCATTGGGACAATGAGAAAAAGCTTTCTGCCAAAAGCTACCAGAGGTCTGTCTTATGCTAGTGAAATGTTTTGCTAGCTTAGGACCCTGTGTTCCTTCTAAAGAAATCAACAGCAGTACTCCGCCTAAGTTTGGTGGCAGCGGCAAGACTATCCTTTTCAGCTGGAACTCTGCAACTACCCATGCAGACAGGCTCATCCAAGAAAGATAGCTGCTTAAACCTCAAGTCTTTGATCTATTGTCTAAACTCTCGAGTAATAAGGGACACTTTGCTCCCACTTGTAAGCTCAGACCACTACAAAGCTCAGACAGATGCACTCTCAGAGTTCTCAGGGGAACATTTCAAAGTTTTAATGGCGGTGGCAGCTGCTCTTTATAAGCTGAAGGCAACGACACTTCATTTTTTAAATGAAGGCAGATTCTGATTTATAAATATGAAAATTGAATGTATGCAAAAGCACAACCCTGCTTCTCTTTGCGCATACACAATTCAGACAACTGAACTGATCAGTCACCAAACTGAGTTGAAAGTCATTATGCCGAAGAAAAGACCTTGCTTGCCTAACCTCAATCCAGAATGAATCTAAACCTCTACTTTCCAACCCTCTGAATATGAATAGGGACAGCAAGAATACGCTGACAGGTCTTTTATTATAGCTAGAGGGTGTAGCAATAATTAAAACCCAAATCTTTTATGTATGCAGCTATGACACTTTCCTGAAGAAATACTCTGACTTTGTCTTTTTGCAAGATTAGGTTGTCAAAATGATATTTTTTAAGTCAGCAAGAGCGCACAACACCTGGGATTTCCAAGTAAAGGAAGCTTAAAGAAACTGCAAAGGGGATGAAAGACTAGTGAAGTTCTCCAACCTTCCCTCTACTAGTCTGTGCACATAACTGTGCAAAACACAACAGCACGATGTTGCAGCTAAGATGTAGTACACAGAGGTAGGGGATTTCCAATTCATGGCTTCTTCAGCAATAACTCACTTCTACAAAGCCAGCGCCCATGCTTACTAGAGAAATCAGACAGCGATAAACTTAGCCTTGGCATTTTGGCCAGCTTGCTGTAGGAGCCCTAACACCTGTAGGTTCAGTACTTCAATTAGCAGGTGAAACATAACCCTCCACATACTTAATTTTAACTAATTTCTCAGTTGATCTTTCGAGCTCTGCAAAGAGCGCATTTCTCACTGAGCACCACGGGTAGCTCAAGCGTGTGAAGTCAAAAGGGATATGAATTATTAAAAAGTCTGAACAATTGAGGTTGAAGGGGGAAAAAACAGAGGGAAGAAAAGCTCTTTTTTGACTAAGGAATGACAACATGGTTATTTTAAAACATTCAAAAAAGGTCTTTTCAAGGTTGAAACAAATGGTGAAATAGAAAGCCTACACAGTGAGGGGTCTGGCAGAATTCAGATAAGGAGTAAAATCCCAAGGGCACATGGAGATCATAGAGGATCTTAACACCCCGATGAGGCTCGTCTTCCGTGTCAGAGAAAGAGGCTTTTCCCATGAACTTTACAACTTTTCTGCTGTCTGGTCACCAATCTGGAGTGAGAATGACAAAATAAAGCTAACATATCCTACTGTTTCAATTCCAAGCGCGAACGTTAAGCATGAGCCATACAGACTCATGTCTCAGACTGCTTCAGACAAAGTCAGCTGTTTCCAAGGTTCCCGTTAGGCAAACCTAGTTTTAAATTAACGTACCCCAACGTGCTTGGGAGCTATTTTTGCATGTGTCACCCTAGAAGACTTCATAGCTTTGTCTATAAACTGCTTTCAACATATTTCTTCCTGATAATAACTTTTTTTGGTGTAACAGCTTGCTCATCAATTTAGAAATGCTAGTATCCTAATGCCCAGTCCTAGTGCTGTAGGTCTAGGCTACATCTCGGGACTGCTCTTCGGACGTTATTAGCACAGATACCTGTGTTCATCAGGTCATTCTGCTCTGGACTAGTAGGTCACAAAGTAAGCATTTGCTACACTGCTACAGATCCATCATCTACATCTCACTTTCAAACCACAACCTCCTATCTGCCCCTGAATGCATTACATTTTAAGATAATCACTGTTTGTCCCATGTTAACATCCACCTCCTCTTTTTGTCAGTCTCCTGAAGGTTTCCAGGCAGCTACTTAACCAGGGATTTATATTTTCTCATATGCTACTTAGCTGCAAGTTGAACTGTTGTGTAGTACCTTACATGCCTGGTAGAAGAAACATACATGATGGAAACTTGAATTATTGGCTCTCAGTCTTCAGGATATATAATAGTTTTTCCTCATTTTCAGATTTTTTTTTAATTTTTTTTTTTTACATTTGTCCTCCTCATTCTTAGAAGTTGGAGCAGCATAAAAATACTGTTGCCCAAGTCAAGAGAGAAGGGTAGACAACCTATATTAGGTCAAGCAAATTGCAACAGTGGGCAGCCTGGCTGGGGTCCTCATCACGGAAGAGCAGTTGTGTGCTGCAGACAGCTTTACCTGGGATTGCAGAGTGCCCCTGCTAGGCTTCTATCAAGGCACAGAGGACAAAAAAGTATCTCTAATAAGCTCCATTTTCCTGAATTGCTGAGGAGGAGGAGATAGAAAATCATTCCTGTAACACTTCTGGAAAACTTGAAGAGGTTATTGCTATGGAAACTGCTCCAGCAAAACAGGTGTGGAAAAGGGGAGCAGCAGAGAGACATGTGGTGCGCGGAATAGGAATTCTTAACACCCGAAATTAAACCTGCACACCTCCAGCAATGCAATCTATTTTGGACAACATCAACAATTTACCCTTGGTTTTATATCAAGAAAACCACAGGTAAGGGACAATGAAATGAAAACCTGAGACTGCATGGGAGAGTGCTAGCTGCAGAACCATACTAAAATAAAACAATACACACCAGTATATACAGCAGCAGAGAAAATCTGGTATAGAATAGGACTAGGTGTTTTTCCCTCCAACTGAATTAATGCTAACTTTACAGTGGAGCTTGTCTAAAATAAGCAGAAAAGCAACAGAGTTTCTTTACAGCAGCATTTGAGGGTAAAATAAAGCCAGGCTGGAGGAACCTTTAGCAGAATAGAACAGAGGAGCTCTGATTGTAATGGCTGTGCCACAGAAAGAAAAAACCCTACTGAAATGGGGACTGAAAAAGGAATAGTTCGGCAAAGACAAAAAAATCAGTTAAAACACGAGGTGACAAACAAAAAGCTCTTTCAAAGAGACTTTACGCTACAAATAAACTATAAGCCCACATCAATGGCGCTGGGTCAGTTTTAATACTGGATATGAAATCTCTGCCTTTAAGCATACATGCATGTGTGTATACTTACATATTTTTCTCCGTACAAAGAGTGCGGCCCCAAGTGTAAAGCACCTTTGCAAATGTTCATTCAGCATTAGAAGGGTTTTGGTATGTGTTTAAGTGTTCTGCTACATTAAGGCTTGTGCCTGTACAAACACCTCCGCAGCAAACTGGAGGTTTTACATGAAAAGATGGAGTCTTTTCCAGTGCAACTATGCCATTTTGGTGAGCTAAAGTTTTTTAGATGAGTGCTTTCGTAATGGAGGATAGATAACCAAGAACAGGTGGGAGTGATGAACTATGACACTAAAAAGTCGTTTGAGGTCTTCATATCTTCAGGAAAATAAAAGCCAGGCCCCTGGGACAGAATTTAACAACGTCCCTTTAAACTTGGCTTGTTTCCTTTTTGGCTACATGAACATCTGTAATCCCCAAATTCCTGTTGCTATTCTCACCAGCTGGTGAAACTGAAACCCATCCAGCAGAGGAAGTCTGATCCCCGCCAGCACAATGAAACATACAACACCGTTGGGCATGACACAGCTCCACCACAACATAAAAACAGTGCAGTGGACCTGTAAATTTAAACAAATACAAACCATTTCGGAGACCCAACTGTAAGGCACTGCTGAGATAAATGCTTGCCTTCCCTGGCCAGAGAAATCCTGCAAAGATAACAGTAAAGGTCTCCCTAGGAAGGCACAGGTGATGAAAACTACTCTGGGCTGCTAAGGGTTAACCACAGCACTGGCAGCATATTTTCATTCAAGTGTCTAAGCTTCTGCTGGAGGGGAATTTTACAAATAAACTTGCAGGCTTTGCAGATCAATTTTCTACTTGGTTTTATCACTCTCTTCTCTCAAACAGACCCATTAAGTCTCAGTTTCTCTTTCAGACACATTTTAAAGTTTTAGTGCCATTTTTGAAACAATACAGGCCCCTCCATTCCCTCTTTTCCCAGTACTTGAAACCACATATGGAGCTTTGGTGGCATTTGTATTTCCATCAAGAGTATTTAGGAATAAACAGCTATGAAAAACATTACCCTAGGGCTCCAGCACTGCAGAGCATGCAGTACAGACCTTCACTGTCTGAATACTCAGCAAGCATTTAAATGATAATATTACATTAGAGTGGCGGATGTAGCCATGTAAATAATTGTGCATTGTCCCTGCTCATTGATTTATTTTCATATGTGCACACATACGCGTCTGAAAAACTGCTTAAAAAAATTTCAAAACCCAGACAGCGATAATCTAATAAACTCTAAAGTGAATCAATAGACTACTTAACAGCAGACAGATAAACTGCATTTAATAAGAGTTAGAAGGGATGAAGAGAAGGCTGTGCAAGATTCAGCCAGCAATACCAGAAGCACAGAGACAGCCTGCAAGAGAGACAGAAGCATGAAGTGGATGGAGAGAGAGACCAGGTAGCACAGGGAGCAGAACACTGTTTAAAAAAACCAAACCCCTCCAGTTTTCAAAATGCTGGTTACAGAGCAATAGGGGTCAGGAGATTTCTTGACAGACATAAAACGTAACAGAAACCAGTGAATATTTAGGACAGGATGACCTCCAAAGGAGCACTCAGCAGTTGTTAAATTTAGTTTCTGCTTATGCAGGGGCTCTCATACAGATGTGTAGCAGTCATATAAAAACTGGGTCTTACACAGCTGTGACCCAGAGGTTCCCTCCTGAGAAAGCAGCAAACATTTTTACTCCAAAGTTCTAGGGACTGGTGGCATGTAAAGATACTGAAACCGAGATATAAAATTTAAGTGATGGGCCGAATACAAAGAATCAGTAACACAGCTAGAAGTGGGATTAGTTCACTTGACTAGAAGTCCTGTGCTCTGTTCACTAGCCATATTTTCTGGTTGCACTGTGCCCCACAGTTTTTAAGATAAAGAACTGACTTCAGGAGATTACAGGTTCTTGCATGCAACGCAGGCAGCACACTAGAAGAGAAAGTAATGTACTGCAGGACCACCTCCTCAATACGTATCAGGACACTGTAACATAATCTCTTCATAGTGTGTCTTTGACTTCCCATTTATGAAGCTTCAGCAACAATTCACAACTACCCTCCTCTTAGCTGTGTCAGCAAAAATACCAAAATTGGAACAGACATGGGATCAAACTATTTCACTCCCTCTTTCCAAGTCAAGTCTAAAGTACCTCAAGCAAATACAAAGTCGTCTGGAGGATGCCAAAAAATTATCTCCTTGGTTTATTTCTTCTTACAAATGGACATCTATGCACATATAGAATAAAGACAACACTATAGTATTTAAGGAATTCTAACACATTATGTTTATTTTTTATTGTTAACCGAACACTTGCAAGGCATTGTTATCCTGATTCTGTGTCACAGGTAGCTCTCCCTGATGGATTTTGCTGACAGAAAGAGCCTGAGAGAAACTTTAAAATGTTTAGAGAACAACCGAGTGGATCCATCTCTGGAACTATTTCCTTGTCAGTCAGCAGAAGAAATAGATGAGATGCCACCTGAACCGCCCTATTTCTCTCATGTAACAAAATCCTCCAGAACTAATGCCTGGCACTCATGCTCTGATTTTCCACTTGGCTGCATAGACAGTCTCTAAAAGTTATTACGAAAGAAACACACTTCATAGAACTTATCAAGAACCTGTGGTTTGAGTCGTAGACTTTCTGGTCATACCCAGTGCCAGACTCATTTTCACTCTCAGTCTCACATGTATTAATCTTCCCCAGCCCACACAACTCCAACCACACCACCTTGACAGGACAAATTTTCAGGGCCAATATCCACACTCAAGGCCCATTATCTATGGTTGTAGTACCAGGGTGCTCTCGCCCTGCAGTGAAGGTATGCAAAACACACAGAGAAGCTTTAACCAAGCTTTCTGTAAACTCTTAAACAGCTATAGCACAACATATTTTAAGAACAAACTTTCTGAATGCAACACCCCTCACCATAGCTCATCCTTTTCTTCCAAACCTTAGCAGAAGGAAGGAAGAAGAGGGAGATGTCTCACCTGTATTAAGGAAAATGAGACTCTCCACTGCCTCAGCAGCCTACTGCAGGAGTTCCTATAATCTCAGCCTACTGAAAGCTCAGTGAAATAAAGTATCTTCCTGTGTCTTCTAACCTTCTGGTGATTTCCTGGGACTGAAAAGAAAGTATCACATGGTACCAACCACACTGAAATGCTAGATCAGCTCTCTTCAGTAAAGGAGTTTTCTTAAGTTCTAGTCAACCTCAACACAGCAAAGCGAAAGCGTTAAATAATCTCCTGTCTGACTACACAGATACATGGCTTAATGCTGCATTTCTACTAAATCACGAAGTTGTGGTCCTCTCCTTTACCTTTTATCTCTCCCTTTCAAATAACATTTTCCATTTTCTTACTCTCTTTCCAGTGATGATTCTAGTCTGCTCATCAAAGAAGCAGATGAAGGTCATCAACAGTGACACAATATATGCTACTGAAAGCAGATGTGCCTCATAGCAACATGGTGACGAGCTGGCAAGGAGGACCAACTACCACACCAGGCAGCACAGTCTCTCTGATCTCACACAAAGCTTTCTTCTCTATCTTCAAGTCACATTTCCTATGGCAGTTGTATCTGGATAATGGGCAGATGCACTGACACTTACATCCATGGACAGGCCACAGACCATGCTAGCTTTCTCCAGAGGGTATACTGCATAAGCGGCTTCCAAGTACAGAGAAAACAGGCCAACAGCCAGCCCTTCTCTCAATGGACCTACCACTCCTTCCCAGTGGAGCACTTAGTGTCCACAGCTGGTTTTATTAACACTACAGATGATGACTTAATCAAAGACAGGTTTTGATACAATGTAGAAGAAGTAGGAAGGGGAGGAGCAGGGTAGGCCATCAATGATGTTGCCAGCATTGGTCTTTATTTTGCAAATCCTCGGTTTTCCTTCTTTCAATCCTAGTTGTTGGTATTGTGTGCTAGAAGTGGCATTTTGGAGGTACAGCTAGTTACTATAAGACCAAGAAATAGAAGGTTGTGGCATATGAAAACAAAGTACAAAAAAAAAAGGATGGAAAGAAAAAAACAGTTTTAGGTTAGTTCCTCTGGTTTTACATCAATTAAAACCAATTGGAAGTAACTTTCATTTTCATGCAGACAGAAAAAAAAACACAAACAAACCAGCATGGATTTGCAATCATGCTTTTTCCAGCTGTCTCAATAGGCAATCCAAAGTCCCAGCTACTTTTTTCTCACTGGGTCACATCTGAAGCATGCTACCAAAAAATGCAAATGAAGATTCATCTGTCCTAGGGACTACCAGATTAAAATCTCAAAAACCAGCACCACCATCAGATCCTTTCCTTAACAGAGTATTAAAACCAAGATGAACAGTATAATTTTATTGCTGGAAAGGTCTATGGCTTCCCTTCCCCTGCCTCCATTCTCTTCTACTTTGTTTTGGGGAAGAGCACAGCTGGTGGGAGAACAGAACAGCGTTTGTTAGATTTACAGCCATGCTGCTTTTCAGTACACTAAAACTTAAGTTAATGTCATGTATATTGAAATGAAACTGAAAATCAGGATTGCTTCAAAGCAATGTAGGACCTAGCATCTCACCTCAGGGAGCTGGTTGCACATACTTCTGTCTTGAGAAAGTAAAGCAAATAGGCTATCCTACCTGTTGTGCCACGGATTGAAAAGGGGGGGTGTGGCGGGGAGAGGGGAAAGCAGGCGCAGATGCACAGCTTTTT
>VZTL01086610.1:0-11303 GCA_013400535.1 Scopus umbretta
TCTGGTCCAACCCTCCTGCTCAAAAGCAGGACCACCTAGAGCCGGCTGCCCTGGATTCAGATAAGCTCTCTTTCCCCACATAGGAGGTTTCGTCTCCTGATCTCTTCTGTACCTCTTGACCTCTCCACAGCAACCACAGTGACAAGAATGAGGATGCCAAGTGTGTGCACAGACACTCTAATGTACTTTGCAAATACACACTCCCGCCCACGGGCAGTAAGTAGGGTAGAGTGGAGATGGCAGGTTCTGAACTGTGTGCTTACTACAGATTTATCAAAATGACCTGTAATGTCGTCGTTCTTCAAACACATTTCTGAAGA
Organism: Scopus umbretta; assembly: GCA_013400535.1. Taxonomy (NCBI): domain Eukaryota; kingdom Metazoa; phylum Chordata; class Aves; order Pelecaniformes; family Scopidae; genus Scopus; species Scopus umbretta. Next base: position 321 of record VZTL01086610.1, read on the forward strand.
ATGCAAGTGAGAGGATCACCAAAATATTTGGCAGTAAAGCTAAGTAGACAAAAATGCGCTCTATTAAGAAGGAACTGTTCCTATTTTTCTATTCATATATTTCTGTTTAAAATATTTATATAATGATTTACCTCTTAAAGGACATGGTGTGTCTGCAGCTGAAAGTACAGACATATATGGTCATAGATGGAGTTGGACTCGATGATCCCTATGGGTCCCTGCCAACTCGAGATACTCTGTGATTCTGTGACAGAGCTGTTCCACATGGAAGGACCTGTCAAATGAGCTTGGTCAGGTCTCAGCTCTGTCTCCAAGAAAAAAAGGTAGGAAGGCAATCCTGAAAGGCCACCCAGCTCTTCCAGCTTACTCAGTCCAGGTGCCGCCTCAGACTCCGCAGAAACATCAAAAACTAGGAAGATTATTTTCTCCTGGCATTTACCGGAAAAGTCAGGCAGCAAGGGGGTGTGAGAGGGCATATGTGTCCACATCCACATCTGCAGCAATGGGCACGTGCTGCCATGCTAGAGCTCTGTGCCAAAACCAGCCGGTGCCAAATGGCATTCCTGCTGGCAAGAGGAATGAAGATGTAAGAGCAGGTGAATGCCTGGACTAGCCTGCCAATACAAAATCAGGGTATGGCGTGGTGCCTAAGTGATGGCAGAGCCACGGCAAGATTGTGCCAAGGCAAAGGAAGTCACCAGCACACTGAATTAGTGCTACAAGAGGAGGAAAAAGCACAATGCTACAATGCTCTGGGGCAAGTCTGGCCGGGGCAACGGTGCTGGGACAGATTCTTCTGGCACTGCAGAGCCAGCCTCAACAGATGGATGAGGCTCAAGGGCAACCATGCGGGCCCGAAGCGGTCTCAGGTCTGCATCTGCAGTCTGGAAAACAGCAGATGACAGTGATAACAAACACCTTGCCAGTGACATCCTAAGCTGACCTTCTTGGGATTAAAACTTCACAAAAGTCTTTCAAAGAATGGAGGCCAAAGGAAGCTTTGCATCGCTTCCCAGAGTGAGAAAATCGGGAGCTTTGCCAGACCCTGCACGAAGCTTGAAGGAAAGGTAGCAAAGGAACTTTCAGGCACAAGAACACCTCTGAAATAATTCAAATACCTGGAACTGAGTTAGAAAATTGATACAAACCTTGCAAGCAGCACAAAGACAAAAAAGAAACTTTTGGTAAGGGAAATGCATCCAAAAAAGGCAAGAAATTAGTTTAGGCAGCAAGACAAAAAAATGAAGGAGCAGATTGAAACTTGATACCGCAGCTGAGCTGAAACAGCAGCAGGTGAATGCCTCGTCCCGCAACACAGCCCGCTCCAAGGCGGCGGGGGAGACAAATGCACGCCTTTGACAGATACGTGCAGGAGACAACTGCCAACTTGCATAGCAGGACACAGTGCATCACACTGGCAGCATATGCATACAGAATTCCATGAAGAAAAGGAAATTACTATCAATGCTTTTTTTAATACATGTGGAGACCCCTTCTTTGTAATTTCTGAAATAAGTGCACAAGTAAGAATTTCTGAAATAAGATAATTTCGCATATTTCTGAAATAAGTGCACAAAAAAAGGTGGATATTTAAGCAAATTCTTAGCCCCTGCATGTGTCCAATTCAGACAGGTTTTGTACTTCATCAGCATCGCAGTTCCAGGAAATGGACAAGGAGGGACGCAGGAGGACTGGGGCACACACCTCATTTACAACCCTCAGCACCTCACCAGAGATGAGCTTTGCAAGCTTAAAAAGTCCTTCAGAAGAGGAGCGAAATTATTTTCAGTAAGACGGATATTACTATTCTAGCTCTCCCCCTCTTTTTTTCCATCAAGAAACACAAGCATGTCATGCAGCATGGGTGCAGGATGTGAGCAACAGAAGCCGTTTATTTCATGACAAGGTAATGACTCCCGTGAACTCGAGTGGGGTTAGGTTAACAACTGAACAAAATGAAGCTATTCTGAATTCTCATAATTCACTCGGTGTAATTTGTTCGAAAGGTTAAACAGGATGCTAAGATGGATTCAGTATGCCGCCAATGGAAGCGGCAAATAAAGCAAACATTTAGAGTTACTCTGTCTTTAAAACACAGCAGGGCTTTTTCACTAGCTAAAATACCGCTCAAGTCTGGTAGCTGTGTTCTAGTTTATCCCTGCAGCGCCCTCTGTGCTTTACCTATGAGTTACCTTAAGAGTGCGCAGCAAAGCTCAGCTGCTCAACAGGCAAACGTCTGCTGCTACTAATATGAAGAAAATCAGCCATAATAAAAGTCAGAGAGCATTTGCTGGATGCAGAGAGGCCTCTGCAATTATCACTTAATTGTCCTTCATGGGCCAATACTGAGAGTCTCATACTTTCCCCTTAAGGTTGAACCCTCCTTCAGCACTTTTTCTTAACTGGCTACTTAATTAGTCTTCCTTCCTGGGCTTAATTGTAAATTTGTTTTGATTAATTAGCCTCAGAGCTGACTTGGCACTAACTGGAATACAGGAGAAGTGCTTAGTTTCTTTAGCATAGAGGCTACTGCATCCTAGGGGAGTCCCCTCTTCGTCAGCAATAAAATTTCAAGTTCAGACTATGTGTTTGAAAAAAACTTCTTCATAATTAACTTTCATTTCTCGTAACTGCCCCCTCTGTACTGCAACACAAAAGGGATGATAACATAAAGAAAGGATAAAATTCAGTAAGTTCAGGCCTCTTGTTCAGTGGATTATACATCATGGCCATTAGCTGAATCCTGCAGTTTCAGATAAGATGACTTAATGCTCTTAAACGCAAGTGATCCTAGTGCTACTAGAATCCCAAACCAAGAGTGCAGGTTACCGGCACAGACAGCTGTATTCTCATGGCACCGACACCGGAAAGGTTTCCCTTACCAGTCGGAAGAGTCACGTTCTGCTTTCCCAAAAGTCATCAAATCTCACTGAAAACCCTCTGCACAACCGAGACAAGCCCATCTGCAACACCTGTGGACGCTACTATAGCTCCTCATAACATTTGCACTCCTATCCTCTCCCTCTTTACGGCGCGTTGATTCCAGAAGACACCCACGCAGCGCTACCATGCATCTGCCATCTTGATCAATTCTCATTTCAGCTGCTGTTACTGAAAACACAGGGAAAGGAAACTTCAAACAGCATGACCATGAAAAAATGTAAATAAAATAATGTGTGTTAACAGCTATTGTACCCATTTAATAAACTTCCTAAATAGTTGTCAAGAGCATTGCAAATCTTCAGTTTTCAAATTTAGAAGTCCTGACCTATTGAGCTGCAAAGAGAAGTCAAAAATCTTACTTGGGACACTAATGTGTTTTCCTGTGAACACTTTCAGATTTGCATCTCAACTGAACAGTCAGACTGAGAAAGTAAACACCTTGCTTCTTTCGGTTCCTTGTTTCGGTTCTTGCCCCTCTTGTGCTCCAAGCAAGAAAAGACTGCAGAAGTGCAAAGCAAATGTGGGTTTAGAACCTTTTGTAGGCACCTTTACCTGGGCACAGGAGTTTAAATGAAGCAAGTCATGAAATGACTTCAAATGAAACACTCCAGGACATGGTTTAGTAGACATGGTGTTTTGGGTTGATGGTTGGACTAGATGATCTTAGGTCTTTTCCAACCTTAGTAATTCTGTGATTCTATGATTCTAAGTCAGAACAGGAGCTTTGTGGGTAGGCTTAAGAACACAGAGCCGCTCTGCAGGCACGCCTTTTAAGGTATTCATTCCCTAATAGTCTACAGCCAGCTGTTTTGACTGACGATCAAACTACTGTTCTCATCTTAGAACTGGACCGTAGGAATCACTTTGGTTGTCAAATCCTAAATGAAGCTTTTCCATGCAACCTGAGAAACGTTTGGCTTCGAGATCTCTTCTGACTACATTTGTGAACATCCATGAAGTGATAGGATATTCTGAAGAGGAAGCATACCAGCTTGGAAAAAAGTAAGATACTCAGTTACAACAGCTGTCGATACCACTAAAGAGGCACGTTCCATACTTTTCGGTTAGCTGTATTATCTGCAATCAATCACCACTTAAAGTAAATCCTGTATTGCAAAAGACATCATGGAACAGAGTCTATACATCAGTAGAAATGTAAGAAATATTCCTGCATGCTGAAATGCCTTTTCAGCTGTTATGAAATAAGGAAACAGCGCTCTCTTATTGCATTCCCCAAATGTTAATTTAAGATCATCTGCAGATAACCAATTCAGCTGTGTACTTGAAAAAAGAAGAAAATGTATAAGTGCCTCAACAGTTTATTTTATTGGCGCCGTTTATTTTTCTGTAATTACTCAGCTCGTATTCTCCTATTTTATGTTTACAAAGTTGTATAAATATGGATGTGCACACATATCTGACAGTTTTGCAACCATTCTTCTGCCGCTTTAAACTGCAAAAAAGCTTTGTTTAGTGAAACAGGAACAGCTTTCCAACCAAATGAAACTTACAAAAAGATAGACTTTCAAAAGAACCTACTAACCAGTAAAGTAATTTTTTTTTCAAAGGGAGCCAAAGCATTCAAAAATATGACTCTTTATTGTGATGGGACGTTGTCAGTTAAGCTCCTTAAAATAAGCCTCCAGTTGTTACCACAGTATCTACCACAGAACACAGGGACCTACTAACACAAAGCTGATGAAACATGCGACTCGGCTTTTGTTTCCAGCTCTCCCAACTACTGTTGACAGAAAGCAATGAATTAATACACTAAACCAGTGATATCCTCCAGGAACAGCATGTGTTCCTCCCAGGCAACAGAAAAGGCTGTGTCTCTTTCACGATGACGATCCCAACTTCACTCCACAGCAGGTAATGCTGGCTAACTTGACTTTGGCCTAGCTTAGCACAAACCTGGCTCAGATCTCTACTCCTATTAGAGGTGATGTTCTGTACTCTAGTGTAAGTAAAAAGTTGTGCCACCTGAGCTGAATATATAAGCCATTATAGCCCATGAAATAATTTAAAAGCTGTTTTAAAGGCTACGACAGGCAAATAACGTTATAGAAACCCTAAAAATATATATTTTTAAGCTACAGACCACAACATGTTCTGTACAGGCTATTACTTTAGCATTTTACCAAATCTAAATAATTTTGCCATATATCTATTTGAAACCATTGCAGTAGTCAGTGGAAGTTAGGTTACTCAGAGCAGAAAATGTGCTGATAAAAAAATCATGCATAGGCAGGAAGAAGAATGCTAACTTCTCACATTTCAGAGAAGGCTTTTTTCTTTCTTTGCAATATCCCATTTGGTAAAGGAAAAAAATAGACCACCAAAGGTTACCCACGACTACTAGTAGCCTGATATTCACAAAAATGGAGGAAGCAGGAGCCAAAGTAAGACCAAGTAGAGGTGAAACATCAGCTGCTGCTTCTGACTACTGGCTGATTCTCACTTGCCACACTTTACTACTCAGTACCCATAGGAGTCCTAGAACTCAGAATACTCTCCTGCACCTCCTCACACTATATTCAGGCTAATGACATGGAAGCAGGTTTTTTTACAAGTGTCAAGTTGAAGCAAAAAAAAATTTAAAATGCAATACAGACAAACAGTAAACCACCTAGCTCAACCCAACTCCTGCTGCACACTGTTTTAAAAAACAACTTTGAGCAAGTGGCTGCAACTAGAACCACATACACGCTGACAGAATGAACCTCGCAAGGTTCAGTGCCAAGTCCTAATGTTAATTGAAGCTGATTTACATCTCCTTGCCACAGAATTCAACTGAATTTATCTCCATCTGTAACACACTGTTCCTCCTCCCTTTCAAAAACCAAAGCCTGCTGAACATAGATACCAGCCAAGGACAAACAGCTGTGCTTGAAGCCCCATCTAGTGACAAATAATGGAATTGTTGCTAAACTAAAGCAACATCCTAGATACATCACCACACTTGGTACTATTGATTTTGCTACTTTAAAAAATAGAATAATAAAAAAAAAAACCAAAAAACAACAAACCAAACATTTTGAGATGTAGTCTAACTACAGAATGTTCTCTGTAAACTATACTGGACATTTCTCCCAAGAAACCGGCCAGCCAGGAAACAACAAAACTATCCAACCTAAAAAGTTATATACTTTCCCAAATCCACCCTATTCTATTGACACTCCCAGCCACAGAATAAGGAAAACACAAACAGGCATTCATGGCATGCTGACCTCGAACCTGCACTTGAACACCTGCCACTTTCCAGCCTGTGTTAGCGAAAGGTCTGCATACGTTACTTCTGCTTAAGAGAACATCCCAAAGGAGGTGTACCTCATCATTTACTCATGACCCAAAAGAAAATCCACTCAAAACCTTGCTGCCAAGTGGCAGTATAGTGCAGTGGGGGAAGACACATCGGTGCCCGATACAACAAGGGCAATGTACCACTTCTCAACCCACCAAACTAGAACACAGTGCTGGAAAGCAGCAGGCTGCCTTGAGCTCCATCGCAACATACATCCACACCTTCCCTTAGGGCTATGAGCTCCACAGTCCATACACGTTCACTAACCCCTTCACAAAGCATCCTTCTGCTACCAATCTGCAGACAGGTAATGCAGAAGAAAATTTGCAGGGTATCCTCCTTCTGAACTCCCTGGCCTTTAACACAACTGAAAAGTGGTCTTGTTCTGACTTTCAGCTGGCACCAATGAGCTGTTGGGCTCAGAGACCACCACATCCATGCCCTGACCACCAAGAGACATGCTTGGGCAAGGAGCAGAGGATCTGTGGTCTAACGCTAGCCCTGCACTGTTTTCCAAGTGGCAAGCTTCCAGATCTCTGCAGGCCCGAGGAGTTGAAAGACTTAGAAACTAAACGTTTTAGTGGGTGGGATCCCCTCAAGCAGTGGAGACAGCATGTGTGCCCATCTGGTCGCTGGTATGGATCCAACACAGAAGGGACAGTATCTGAATCTTGCTGACCTTGAAAAGACCAACCCAAGCTGAAAATTCAGAAAAGCTGCCAACATCAAATTATTATCAGCTGTAACTAAATGACTTTATTTTAACAAACTGCTTACAAAAGTTGAGGCTGGGAAAAAAAAAAAAGAAAAAAGTTCCCTCCATGCAGTCTGAACTTTGACAGCAAATAGTTCGTATCAAGACAGAGGAAGAACTAAATGGCAATAAGCATGTTCCTGTTTCATCGTCTCGGAGTTAAGCATGACCTATCCATGAATGCAAAGATGCTACATAACTTCTACTAAGTATTTCCACTGTCAGTCTATATAGCACTTCTGCTTAAAAGAGAATGATAAAAAAAGGATATTATCTCAACTTTTCCAGTCTAAAGGGTCTTTCACAGAGGCATGGTAATCTTGGTGTCCAAGCCTTTTCACAAACACATGTGGTTAGCTGGCAGCTGAAAGCTTAAGGGAAGCACTAAAGCCAAACCATCTTTCCTACTTTAATGTATACTCTAGATTTAGCATAAAGATCATGGCCAAGACTGTTTACAAGGTCAATCCTCAAGTTCTTAAAGTTTACGATTCCAATTCAATTTTCCCTCTCTCCTTCTCTTCTAGAACAGCAGTGACCACGGAGGGAAAGCACCCTACCAGAATGGCTGTAGTTTATCCTTATCTTCAGCCAGAAGGAACCTTGAAGAGCTTGGGAGACAAATGCTATGTACACCATCTGCTGTCTAGACTTCGCTTCTGGAGTACACAGTATAATTACAGTTTTCCCAAAGGTCCTCATTATTATCCAGGAACACAGCAAGCAAAACAAAAGGAGATATTAAAGTAATATATTTGGCAATGACCTATTGCTGGTACACAGAAGAAAGCTATCCACAATGTTCAGAGCTAATCAAGCCATAGTTTCCATACAAAAGATACAACCGATAAGCTCCTACTTAAGAGCTCGTATTTTACAATTTGAATTTGAGGCACTAACCATACATCTGCTAGACAAGGAAGAAACGCTTGTCATTAACACATTAGAAGGCGGCTGAACCCCAGCACACAAGCATTCCAGCAGCCCTTCTCCCAGACAACAATTACTGGAATGCGAACAGCACAGTCCTACATTTAAATAAGAGATTATTCTAAGCAGTTTCTACCAGGCAGACATAAGAATATCAGATGTTATCTGAAGATGTCAACATTTCTTCAAGTGCTAAGCATCTTTGGGGAGATTAGGCATATAAATACAACTTGGAACATCAATGTGCTTTAGCCACAAATTTAATACACATATCTTTCTGTCTTTGGATGACACAAGAACAGTAACTGATGCAGAGTGAGGCCCTCCAGTATGTCATTTCGGTCTGATAGCAAACTACTGAGGCTCTTTTGGGTTTGTTGTTAACTCTTCTTATGTTGATTTCAGCTGCTCTGTATTAAATTGCAATGTTAGGCTGGGCACACTCAAACACTTTTTGTACGTAAAAAGAACTGCAAAACATACAAAAGCTTGAAAAGTGTTTCAGCAAACTTTTCTGCAGAAAGTTCTTCACCTGTCTTTTTTGAGCTGTGTGAAGAGAAGAACACTTTCTTCGTTCAGAAGATTACGTATGTTATATCCATTTCCTACAAATAAAAACGGAGAAAGTTTTTCTTTAGAAGCCACTAGCAATTTTTGAATTCCTGTCTTTAGCCAAGTGCATTTTTATTTCATATATTTTAACAGAAGGAATATTAGCCCTTAATCTAGTATGCCACTCTTACAGGCACGTCCTTGCATTTCGAAGCGATAACAAGCTAGTGTCATTTATTTTAACCTGTGGTAGGAATAAAGTGCATCTTTGCTGAGAAGATTTTTACTGAAAAGAACATAACAGGCTTGAGCTCTCAGCTCTCAAATGCCACAAGAAAACTTAAAGGTGACTGAATTTAATTTATTTGTACAGAAAATCTCAATAAAAACCACACGTGGAAGCTCATCTGCAGATCTTCACTTGGGATTTGCATACTAACATGACCACAGATACAGAAACATCTGAAAGGCACTGAATGCAGGGTATGAGCAACAACCTAACATTCATTTACAGCCACACTTGATGAATTACAAAGAGTTCACCTGCCACAACCATTGCATTGCCCATCCAGGCATACTGAGATAGGCCATCAAGATGCAGGGAAGAATGGAAATGAAGTATAGATCCCCTTAAGGCGATAGGGAACTTTCAGCAGTTTATATAATCTGCTTTCCCAAAAAGCAAACTGCAAAATTGTCTCTGCAGACCCATAAACTTTTAAGACTAAAACAAACACACAAAAAAAAAACCAACCCAAAAAACAAACTTCAATGCATCAAGCATTAATTGAACAATCATTGTTCAATCAGGACCTCATGGTGAAAAGTTAATAGAAAAACAAGTGGTAGCTTGTAATTTTCTAGCATAGCCTCTTCAGAAGAAAGCTGTACAACAGCTCTCTACAGCTTCATGAACAGCCGCCTTTACCACTACTACAAACTCTCCTGACTAGTGTCTTACCCACTGAAGAGCAGCTTCCCATATGAAATTCATTCCGTTTTTATCTCAGATGGGCAAAATCAGAGTTGTCTAAATTCGCAACAACCCATATGAAGTTACAACCCGTTCAACAAGACATTCTGCACCTTCTATAGATCGCGCACAAAGTGTAACATATGGTGAATTATCGAAATGGATTTTCATAATTTTACGTAGAAAAACCAGCAAACAGACAGTGACCAAAACAACTACATTAGCTACTGCTATATTAAGCTAGCTGTGAAGTTACCCCAACATTGTAGCTATGAAAAGAACCAGAATACCAAGAGAAATTCACTGTTAGAACTTCGTAGTGTCATCAAAAACTTTGAGGCCAACTCACATAAACAAGCAGTGTTTGTATCACTGCATTCAAACATTAGGTCATCAACCCACGTCCAGTGTTAGATAACAATCCTTTCTTCATAACCCTATACTCTCCCACTCTCTACTCAAACTTCTCTCTTCCCATCATTCAGCTCGGTTTTGCTTCCTAGCATGCTAATTCGGTCTCATCCGTCTCCAACAAATTGGTTTTAAACACATGTCCTTACCTGCTGGAACATAGAAGAAGTCCCCTGTAGTCAGATAATATGATGTCTTATGTAAGGTAACAATAATTTTGCCACGGATAACATGGAAAGCCTTAATGAAAGCCAAAGGGTTCTAAGATTAGCAATGTTTCCTTTGCAAACATTTAAGAAAGTTATCCAAGAAAACATACTCTTTGTTTTGCATACAAGTTGTAACAAAGATCAAAAAAAATTAAGCTAGCAGAGCTGCAATCCCTTTTTCCCACCCTACTGAAAAACAAGGGGGACGGGGGCCAATTTTATTTATTTGGTACTTCTATCTCGCCTGCAAGATCCTGACAGTAAGCGTACTCGGACATACAGATTTAACACGAAGCAAATCAGGGCAACAAAGTACCTCTAGCAAGTTTCTTTGGTTGTAACTGATTTCACAACTGAAATGATTCATTAATGTTTCCTGTGCAGATTTGCATTATAGGGGAAAACAAAAGCCTGAAAAACCTGTCAACTTTGTATGCTACTTTGACCATTCTAAGATTTTCTGTTTACATAGTCCATTTTATAACAATAAGAAAAAAGCATACTTACTATTGTATCCATGTGGACAAACTGGTGTCCCTTTTCTTTAAATGGTTTCAAAATCAATCTACCAGTGGCAAAAGCAGATGTATTCAAATTTTTATATATTTCTACCGATTCATCTTTGAAGAAGCACGAGTGACTGCTTTCAGTGTTAACACATTCTACAAAAAAAGTCCAGATTAACATTAATGCTAACACATAATCAGTCTGTTACTTGATCAGTAACTACTTACTAAATCATATGCATTACATATTGTTTCCGTGCAACACCCCCAAGAGCTAGACTCAATATTTCACTGAAAAATCAGACACTTTTTGGGTCTCCCTCAGAATTTTCTCCAGAAGAGCACCAAGTATTTCAATAGCTCACCTTTTTTTGCCCAATGTGGCACGAACAATTTTTTTT
>VZTL01086613.1:0-19956 GCA_013400535.1 Scopus umbretta
CAACTGAAACCAGGACAATCAGACAATAAAATAACATGTAAAAGTCAAATTATTCCTCAGACAATATATAGCTTTTACGGATATCATGATGCCCTACCTATAACCACAGGCAGAATCTGGTCTTTTGAAGTAGTTTAGTCACTTTACTGTAACTGCATTTCACATTCCTATTAAGAAATAAATAATACTGTGCCCTGAAACTTGTACACCTGCTGCCAAATTATTCCTCATAAGACTATATTAAGCACATAAATCAATTTAAATGCTTAACTTTAAGTAACTACAATTCTATTAGTTCTTTTGGCTTTTGTTTCACACAAAAAAAAACAACTCTAAACTTTACTGTCCTGCAACATATACTTGTATTTCTTTACTGTACCAAGCAACAGCAGTAAAAGTGTATGCTACATGATATATCAGCATCATGTAAGTACCAATGCAGATGGCAAAATTACAAGTCAGTACAGCCAGCTGCAATATGAAAGGCTACGTTAAAAAATGTTAATACTTAAATGTTACCTCCAAAAAAAAATGCCCCCACAATGGTTCTTACCTGTTCAGATGGATGAGACTACCTATAGTACACCAGGTGCTCCACACTGTATACAACAAAGAAAAGTGAAGGTGCAAATATTTTGGCTCCTCTGCCTCATGTGAGTGGCCCACAATCACACTATCTATGGAAGTGAAACAAGCCTATTCTCCCTTTTGACATGATCATACCTTAAAAATGACAATAACTGAGTACTCCTTTAAAAACTTCTTCAGAGATCATTACCAACATTAAAGATGAAGTGTATGTCTGCACAGAAAGCACAAAGATAATTATACTGCCTACCTGCAAACTACTGGGAAGGCGAAGTTGTGATGGGGTAGGAGGTGGAGACACCAGGTTTGGTTCTGCTAGAGCCAGGTCAGCTCCTGAAGCAGTCAAGCATGACTAAATTCAGACTAATAAGCACTCCCAAAAGCTTTAGGTCTCAACACAGTACAACACAGGTGAAAAACTAAACCATTCAGTGAGTACTCACAAGCTCAACTCCTTCCCGCTCTGGGCTATTTAACATGAATTAATGAAGCATAATAATTTTTAATGAAATTTCACTTAATTCTCAGTTTTCATGTGTTAGAAAATTAAAAACCCATTTCTTATCACCAATCAGTTTTAAAACAGGTGTCTTCTACTGCTTTCAGAAGAGCAACACTTGACCGGTACAGACATGAGACGAGCATTTGGTTCAGTTTCTGTTAGTGCAGGTGATGGTATAACCTAGAAAATTGCTCTTAATTTACCACCTCCCTGTAAACAGAATTGTAAAGAGATAGATTGTGAAACACAGGATCTTTGCAACATGATCTGTGTCCTGGTTTCAGCTGGGATAGAGTTCATTTTCTTCCTAGTAGCTGGTGTAGTGCTGTTTTGGATTTAGTATTAGAACAATGCTGATAACACGCTGATGGTTTAGTTGTTGCTCAGTAGTGCTGACACTAGTCAAGGACTTTTCAGCTTCCCATGCTCTGCCAGGGGCACAAGAAGCTGGGAGGGGGCACAGCCAGGACAGATGACCCAAACTGACCAAAGGGCTATTCCATACCATATGGCACCACGCTCAGTATAGAGACTGAGGGAGTTGGCTGGGGGGCAGCAATTGCTGCTTGGGGACCAGCTGGGCATTGGTCAGTGGGTGGTGTGCAACTGCATTGTGCATCACTAATTCTGTATATTCTTTTATGATGATTATTATTATTTTCTCTTTCTCTGCTGTCCTATTAAACTGCCTTTACCTCAACCCATGGGTTTTACTTTTTTTTTTCTGATTCTCTCCCCCATCCCACCGAGGAGGGGAGGAGGGTGAGCGAGTGGCTGCGTGGTGCTTAGTTGCCGACTGGGGTTAAACCACAACAGTCTGAAATCCTCACCTTACACCAGTATATACACCCACCCTTTCCAGACTATAATGTACAATCTTTTTATCTCCTCATTGCCACACTATTTTTTGTAGCCATTACTCTTCTTTTCAAAATTCCAAATCACTGCTACTTTAAGAGATAGTACTGATATGATGTAACATTTCTCACAAGATAACATCTTTTTTATGGACCTATTTTACTTTAAAAAGCTTAGGTGTAATGGTATTTGAGAATCTTTTACTTTGTAATATTTTGCCAAAACAGACACACCTAAGTAGTGGCAGCAGATGGAAGAGGTTAAAAGTATCAACTCCCAAATTACCAACTTTGCTAGGCCACCTTCCCTTCATAATTTAGACCCTTCTGTTGGAGATTTGAAAATATATTCTAGACAGATGACATGTTAACAGAATCATTTCATGGTTCAGTGTCTTCGCAGTATGATTTATCTCTATCTCTAGGCACTGGAGGTCCCTTTTCAGGAGATTTATGAGTTAGATCCAAGAATTCATTTTGATGAGGGAGAATGTCATTGCAAAACAGAACATTAACATTTGCTCTAAGATAATGCTTCCTCCTCATTAGCAGTTTTAAGAATGTCTCATGCATGTGGAATTGCAACTGTTTCCAAGATGCTGCATATTCATATAACAAAACATTCATGAATGAAAGGGTTTTAAAATTTGCATTCATCTATGAATTTGTATCTCCTTCTCTTCCAAATCTATATACAGAACAAGGTCCAGAAGGCTAGTGTCTAATGAAACACCTGACTTAAATTTTAACTGGCATTTTCTTGTTCAGTCCACTTTTGCTATCAGATATTTGCTGCAGACACTACGTTTTCTGTAGGACAAGAAAAGTGGTTAACCACTGGAAGATGCTTAAGCATCTGGCCCACAGCTCAGGCCATATTATCAAAAGTACAAAGTTAATACTTACATCAAAAAGCACAGTGTTTTCAAAACTGCTCAGCATCCAGCATCTCCTGCTGTGAAACACTGGTCAGGTTTTCAGGCGAATGCAGCACAGTGGGATCACCTGTTTTTCATGCGCAACTTTGCACACTCAGTGAATTCTGAAGGTTCACCTGCCCTCTGGAAACCAGCTATTTTGCTGAGATAAAGTCAATCTCTAATCACATTTTATGTTGCTTGACTCAATGAAAGGAAACCTTTTTACTGTTCTTTTCAAACAGAGGCTTCTGGTAGCTGCAGAATTCTAGATGTGAGAAACAGTGTGTGTCTGATTCAGGACAAGGAGCAACAATGTCAGATCACCAGTGCATGTATGTCACCCACTTCACAGAGCCGGCCGTTTGTAGTTCCAGTTTAAAACACACTAAAAATGGAGGACAGGGAGCAACACATATGTTTGCAGTCTTTCAACTAATGCTATTTACCTAACAGAAGCATTATGGGCCTTTCACTATCATCTTTGTAATAAAATCCTTACCCCGCACAAGATGGTGGAAGAGAACTGCAAATAGAAAGGGTAAGTCATGCTCTTTATTTAAAAATGCACAGCAATCAGACAAGACAGTTGCTGCTCATGTTGAGGAGATGGAGGAGACAAAGGGACAGAGACACAGGATTGAGGCCTTGATACCTACAGTGTCCTGTTAAGAACTACCTTCAAACAAAACACTTGCAGCAGACAGGATCCTGATCTGAGACAAAAGTATTTGAATCTTTTTCCAGCAATGCTGACAGGACAGAGATGTGAAAACTATAAAATAAAAACAGTTACAAAAAAACAGAGCTGGGAACCTCAGAGCACTAATGAAGAATGTAAAAATCAAACATCTTACTGCCATCAGAACCTTCTGTATTATGAACTTCTGCCTGATGGACCAGCCTCCAGTCTTATTTGACAGCTCACAGGGCTATCACTATAAGTTCTGTCATTTCTATATAAATACTAGCCTGCACAGATGAGTATGACTGGGAAAAACCTAATTTCAACTGTTTTCCAATGAGATATATACGTAGGATGGGATAGAGAAAATGTTCATAGCAACTGAAACGTTTTATTGTAAGATAATGTTGTTTTCCATTAATGTCCTCCAAAGAGGGGAATGTAAAATACTTCAATTAGAAATGATGAAGATAGATCTGGATTTAAATGGGTATAAGGGGCCTCCTTTTCCAGCAACGCCACATGACCCAAACATCTTGGGGTCCTATAATGTATGCACAGACATGCTCCTTTGCAGACCTCTGAGCCATTCAACCTGAAGCTTAGTCCATCCCTGGTACAAGTTACATAATTCAGACATGGACCTGTGTTAGTTGGAGGTGGTAAGTTTAACAGAAATCTTAAGTTTGGGAACAGTTTTCATTCCCCCACATAGTCTCCTGCAGACTGAAATTTTGACTATGCTTTGCTGAATATTTAATTTTCTAAAGCAGTGTCACTCTGACCTTCCCTGACATGGTTATAACAGCTGTATAGAAAGTATAGAGAAAAGTAAATTCCTACCTACTGGAAGAACATTTAGGTTTTATAACTAGTACCATCTGAATTTAATACCTCATTTGCTTCTTGTTTAAAGGACACAAACAGTGTAAGATGTTTGGCTACTGTTAGCTTTTCCCATTTTCCCATTTAAAATAGCACAGGAAAACAGTAAAAGCCTAATCCTTGACTTGAGTTCTACACAAAAAGACATCTCCAACGATCTTGGGGGTATGTAACTGCTGTGACTGTTGGTACAAAATCATTCATTCATTGGTTGATTCAAGTCCTATAAAGTCAAAGTAAAGACTCGCTGATTTCAATTATATTCATTTAAGACTAAGGCCTAGTTCCACAGCTCACTAAGTTGAAACTCAATGCCAAGGCTAACGGCACAATTACTGGCTGTCTCTAGAAAAAGGCTAATGACTAAACTTGACATAGAAACTTAACTACTTCATTCCCTATTTGAGAATGGAAGAACTCTGTGGAAACACACACATAGATTTCCATATCTAGCTTTGGCAAATTTGCCATTACTAACATTTTTAAGTACATTCGTGAGAACAGATTATTCAGTGCTTGATTACAAAACTTGAAAAATGTTGCAAAGTTTTTTTTAAAGAAATCAGCAGCACACAAAACAGACCAATCTAGCACATAGAAGTCAGTATAAATAGAAAGATCAATGGTAGTCAAGAATATAAGGGAACAAGGAAATAATTCCTGGTAATTCTCTGCCTGAGTGATGTCCAAGTGTCACTTACTGTGAATAGCAATTTCACCTCTTGTTCTCCAAACTAAAGTAAAATCATCCCAATCAACAAAAATTATCCTGGCAGAACATGTACAGAAAACAGATATATGCAGTAAATCAACAGCACATTATACTTATTGCTCATTATTTGCAGTAGCTTTTTACAATTCCAGATAAAATGGAGCTTGACTGTACGGTACCACAATCACACCATAACTGCGCAACACACTTTGGTGTCATTTGGTATTAGTGCATTTAGTACATTTAACAATAGCTGAAACCTGATTTGCCAGTTTCACATCAAACCACAAGAAACCACAGCTGAAAGAGAAGCTATTATCAACACATTACATTATGTATGTCTCTGTCAGAAATTAGAGTATGGGTACATACACAAGGCTGGAGTGATATAAGGTTATATTGCTTCCTGACCCAGGTCTTGAAACTACCTCCAGAATCCCAGAATTAGAAGTGTGTATCTTAGTATTCAGCTCCATTGTATTCCAATATTAGTGTGGTTTGAATGGCAAATTACAGTTGTGAGATAATTTCAGAAGCTGCTAACCTACTGCCAGTGACCATTTTCCAGGGGAAAGTAAAACCTAGATGAACAATTTCTTTCTCACTGTATCACTCATGAGCAGTAAGCTGCAGACTTGACATGAGAGCCCTGCCATCAGCATTTGTGAACTGAGGGAAGTCAGCTGAATGAGCCCTTCCTCCATCTCACCAGATGTGGAGAATGACATCTTGATTTAAACGATGGGTGGAACAGAGCCTGCTGTAGGGAAGGCTCAGGCAGGCAGCCTCCTACAGAAAGCAGGAGGTGGCAGGTGCTCGTGGTTACCACCCCTCAGCTGAGACAAGAATTCGAGTTGCATGAATATGCTGCCCCTCATTCACTTCACCCTAACCTAAGCTGTTTGACTGCAGGTATCAGCAGAGAAATTTAAAAACATGAAGATCCCTATGCACAGCACAAATGCCTCTGGAGATGTGACAAGTGCTAGCCTCAGTTAAGAACCTTGAGTCCAGTGTCTAACTGTAGTCTCACTGAGCCAAAAACTACAGCTGAGAGTTCTGGCTCAAATGCACAATGGATGCAGAGAAAGCCTTGAGCAAGAAACTGAGCAGTAACAAAAAAGAAAGAAAAAAGACACCCCCCCCCCCAAAAAAAAACCCTAAAAAACAAAAAACAACCCACAACAAACCCAAAACCAAAAACCAACCACCAGCAGTGCTCCTTTTCTTTTAATTGGATCTTACAATGACATTAAGTCATGTGGAGAGAGGAAATAGGGATTGACAGTACCTTTCCTCTTCTCATAAGGCAGCTAAGGGTTACCAAATAAAGCTAGTGAGTGGGACACTAAAGGGGAGAGTTCTTCCAATAAAATACAGCTACCCTGTAGGCTTCTTTGCTACTAGATGTTCCAGTAGGTGAGAATTTGTATTGGGTAAATTCAGAGATGATACTTAAGGATACTAACTACCTAAAAAAGACCAAATGGTTTAACATTTGCATTTATAACTTCAGACACAGATATTATCATGAAAGCAGAAAGTGTAAAGATGCTAGATCCCTGAGCTCAGAGGATTTTGGATTAAACAGTCTCAGAAGGTGGGCTGCAATGCTTCCATACGTTGCTGCTTGAGCACTCAACAGCCACTGCTTGGAAGAACCACCTTCAACCTGAAAAAAGCCTCAATGCTTATGTTGAAAATGCTGTTAAAAATGTGTGATTTGCAGCACAGATAATAGGAACTGCACTAAGATTACTTCTAAACTGTCAAGCTACTATAAGAGGGGAATGCACCTTTTGGTCATCTTTACTATCCCTCTGAATTGACTTCAAACAAGTACCAGGAGAGAAGCTCTATCGCATATTCCTCAGGCCCTTACACCATCCAGCACTCATCGTAGTCCACTTCATCTAATATGAATGCACAGTTACCAGCAGCAGAGTTATAGCTCATAAAATGCAAAGCAGAGGGAAATCTCTCAACTTAAAAATTGCTATCATTCTATTCAGTAAACGTACTCATTCTTTAATTAATCAGATAGATACTTCACTTTTGTTTTGCTAAATCATACAGATATGCAACAGCAAACAGGAAAAGAGGTAAACTACCGACAGAAATCAAAGCCTCCACATGCCCTATTCTATGTATTCTCCCTATTGCTTGCTGTTACTTTTGGTATGACTTCTGTCCTTTTAAACCGTTTTGAGTGTTGATAAAATTTATAGATATTGCTTTAATAATATGAAGCCTCCCTTTTTGCCTTAATTGCCAGTACCTGTTTTACACTTGTGCAAAGGCAACAAGATGAACTGCTGCTTCAGTATGAATAAATTTGGAAAGAGTGGTGACAGTTCATGTCTGAGCTGGGTAGAAGGAGATAACTATATGACGCAGAACCCAGCACAACTGCATCTGCATATAAATAGACTTAATCAGAAATGCAAATTGCAATCAGAAGAAATTTTAAAAGCCTGTGATAACTGTGAAGATAACAAAAGGTCAAACACTTGTATTGCTGAAGGCTTTAAACTGTTATCAGTCAGTGGTGATTCTTTCTTTATGAGCAAAATGTGGAAAATACAAGTATATGCCAGTCTAATCAATAATGGACACATTCTTTCTATATTTCTTCTATTATTACAACTGTTCTGTTGTTAAACTCTATTTTAAACTGTCAATCTCATCTTAATTTACTCAGGAAGACTCAATAAAATGGGGGAAAAAAAAAATGAAACCAAAAATGGGCAATGGACAGCATGAAATAATACAGCTAATTTACATGACTACATGTAGAGGGAATTTCTATCCTTTTTTCATATCCACGCATGACAGTCCAAATCTTCACATTTTAACATCCTTGGGTAAATGAAAAAATAAATTATGACTACAG
This sequence comes from Scopus umbretta, assembly GCA_013400535.1. Classification (NCBI taxonomy): domain Eukaryota; kingdom Metazoa; phylum Chordata; class Aves; order Pelecaniformes; family Scopidae; genus Scopus; species Scopus umbretta. Next base: position 8,040 of record VZTL01086613.1, read on the forward strand.
TTTGCTGAAACTGCCAGAATGCTTCATAGCATTGTCAAAGTTGTGTGGTTTTCCTCCATGGTAAAACAAGCCTAAGACTCTAGAGGAATAACATTTAAAAATGTTATTCAACAGTTACAAATGTTGGCCTCTTCCTCTTTTGAAACAAATGTTTTCATCAATAGTAGCTAAAAAAAGTACTTTTGAAGTGAGGTACCTTGATATTGTATGATTTTATATTGTGAGATAAGAATAAAATAAATATGTAAGTCTTTATCATTTCAAGGTGTTCTAAATATAAATTATTGTAGAAATCAGGCTGAAAAAAGTCTTTAACATTACAGCTTTCTAATGTCTTTTCCTATGAGAGATTCTTAGGATTTGAAGCACAAACATTTACCAAATATTTCTTTCTCCTTTGACTAGGTTGCCTTTGAACAAACTAGTGAGTGAAGAGAGCCATCTAGTGCCATACCTTGGAATTTTAAAAAGGGTTTTCACCGGATGCATGTCAAATAAAGGAGGGTCTCCATCCCCCAGTTCTATAGCTGTTATTCCCAAGGACCATACGTCACATCGAGCATCATATGAATAGTCATACTGTTGTTCACATGCAATAACCTATCAGAAAAAAGCAGAGAAAACAACACTTTAACCTAATGTACAATTCACGCCATCCTAGTGTGACATGAAAGTACTTTTTTGAGTCACATTTAAAATCCTATGTAGTTTTCAAATCCATATCTTTTCCTGTATATCCCAGTTAGGAAAAACCTCACAAAAATGTAACAGTAAATTAGAACTTCTCTTAGGTTTGTTTGCTTTAAAAACAATCTCCCTCTTTTTTAAAATACATTAAGCTCCATGGGATGCTTCAAATATCTATACAAATCACCCTACTAAATTCTGGTTTTGAAAGCATTTCTTGCAGAAACCTATTACAATAGCAGAGAAACCTATTGATGTTATTCTTATTAAATTCTATGACTATTCATGAGGATAGACTGATTTGCACAGCTGTTTTTTAGATAAGAATATTCCATCAGTCATTTCTGCCAAATTTTTTTTTTTTTTAGTTTGTCTCTAGTAGGTTTGAGTAGTTTAAAAACATCTTAATTAATTTACCGCGTACCTTGTCTAAGAAAAACTCAAGTTAACAGGAATCTATCCTTGGACATCAGAACTGTTTTACAACACAAACTTAATGCACACTTCCAACTAACCTACTGTTTTTATTCTAATCATAAGCTAATTATTCATATAAGTTGCAAACAATTCTGCATCTAAACATGAGATTCAAACTAGCGTTTAAATTTAGCCCTTATCTTTGCAAAGGGATGAGACAAAAATCTCAACTTCACTGCCTTTTATTCTGTCATGATTTGGAATCCTGTCTCAAGTTTGGCTTCCCAAGTCTCATCAGTTAGACCAGCTGCTTTGAAAATGTGTCAGATCCCCGCATATTGCTAGCATCGGCTTCCATGATTTTTCTCCTAGTTTTAAGTATTGTTACTAATTTGTACTTGATACAAACAGAACTTCTGACAGCATGTCCTAGGGTGGCTGTATCTATGTTCTGTAAGAGATTTTTTTTTTTTTTTTTACTTCTGTATTACTTCTGAGTTTTTGTGTTAGGGCTTCAGTTTGAGACAATGCTTTGCAGAGATGCCAACATGCAAGCCAGCACCCCAGGTAGCTGCTGGCAGAAAGCCACTCACAGATTGCTGTAAGAAAACCTTTCCTGGAGAAGCTGCTGATTCCAGCTTAACCTCTTGGTTACTTTCTCCATAACCTGCACCTAACAGAGGCGTTCCAGCCTCTGGTAGAGATTCTATCCAACAGGCCCGCAGCACCTGTCCATCTCTTACTCTGGGACTCATGACCCCATCATACAGCACTCATCATTTATTTTATCAGAAATGAGGGGGTGTTGAACATACTAGTTAAAATAGTACCTAAATATTTTGAAGTTTTTTTTGGCAGTAGAGTTGGACTTTAGTTAAATCCTTTGCCATATACTAATAGTTTGGTTTCTTTTCCTAGAGCAAATCAGTCCAGAAAAAATAAGAGCTCTCCTGAATGTTCTACCAATGTTTTGACAAGTGTTGAGATCTCTCTCTTCCTCTTCAATTTTTCCAGGTTAGTATGCCACAGAAATTTCTTTTTATACCCTACTGACAGTGGTATTTCCCCTGTATTGCTGTAATGTCAAAGAAATTTTCTGACAGAGTATTAGACCAGTGTTTCTCAAGTATTGGCTGAAGAACACTGGTGATCTGTAAGACATGATAAAGTGGTCAGCAAAATGTCTGCAAACCATCTGAGAAATACATACACACACATTCCCCTACACATCAACTGTCAAATAAACAGAATGAGGAAAAAATAAAATAAGCACTGCAAAAGAGGGTTCAGGGATTTTTTTTCTTCAACTTGAAGAGGCATAGTTTTGTTAGCTAATGCGGTGTTTTCCAAAGTTGTCACATGAAGATCATTTTCCCATCTCCTTCTCTTCAACAGAATGTCTTAAGTGAAAGCTCTGAAATATTTCATAGTTCTTCAAAAAGTTCATTATAGCCTTGATCTCATGCCAGAGATCCCTCTATCTCTTTCTTTTTTTACTGTGTTTTACACTGTTTTACTGTGCAGTAGATAAATTCCACTCAACTCAAGCAGAGCACTTTAAACCACCACCCTCATTTCAGAGGCCTATATGACAATTTCATTTCCTTACACCATGCCTTTGACAGAAGGAAAGAAATCAAATTTGATGTAAAAACTTGTAAGAAATTCAGTGTGGAGATCCATCAGGGATACTTAAATAATATATTCTAAAGAGGCCATACTTGGTGTTGGCTGGAGTTTTCTTCATTGCAGTTTTGCTAAGAGATTGAAAGGGAAGCTTGTATTTCTTGGTTATTTTTGCTTCTTTATACAGTTCCCCAAATCACCTATATACTCAAGGACACTTCCTCAAAAAAAAAATAAAAAAAATCATGCCAGTCAGCTTCCAAGGCTGTGACTCAGAAGTTGCAAGTAGCTTATCCATATGCAACTAATTAAATGCATTGTGTCCTCCTTCCTTTTTTAACACAAGAGAAATATTTATCTGCTTGGTTAAAAAGCTGCTAGAGCCCATCTCCTGGAAGTGACTACTTCAGAAGTCGCCTACTTCTCATCAGCGTGCTGAGTCCGTTGCAAATACTTGTCTATTTGTTCTCAAACTTTATGATGCAGAGGAATTTATTTTCATTTTCAAGTAAAGGAAAAGGAGGACCTGCTCAAGGTCACATTGGACTTCATCAGCAGTGCCACAAACATAGCTGGTCTCCCACATTCAAAGACATCACCACTTTTTCATCTATAAGCATATCACAATTGCTTCTAACTACAGGGTAATGGCAAAACTGGCTATGTATCTCAATCTTAGAAACTTTAACAAGCTACACTAAAATAATATGAGCATCAGAGGGCTTTGCACACATAATGGATGGAAAAAGAAAGTATACTGCAACTGCTGTTTTAAAAAAGAAAAGAAGTCTTTGAGCTTTTCTCAGCTTCACAAGGTACTACCTACCAAACAAAGAGAAAGGAATGTATAACTCATTTTTTTATGTCTTATGCTCCACAGCTAACAGCTACACCTCTAATAAATATGATACATGGCAGTAAAATGACACTATGGCAAAATACGGGCCCTCTAGCCAAAGGGAGTTAAACACTATCAGATTCTCCTCCATTCTAATATCAGAGCTGCAGTGATTCTTTTAGAAAAATATTCTCCTTAATCTGCATTCTCATTGTTTACAAAAATTCAGCCAGTAGACCATGCAGCTCAGTATGTTTTAGGCAGTTAGCTTGACTACAGTGAGATTAGCCTCACAGAAAATATACAAAATGAGCTGATCTTCTGACACCAAGTATGTAGTATGTATATGAATTTAATGATCACTTTGGTTTGAAACAATTTTTCAGTTTCTGTGGGATTTATTATTAGAATCTTACTGACTTACGCACCACTTGGAGAAACACAAATGCCACTAATTTTATTTTTTAAAGCAAGAATCAGGTTTTACAGCTTTTTCCTTGATTAAAGGTGCACATCAGCAGTTTTCTTTACATGGTGGCTAGCAGACAACATTCTACCTTGAAATTTGAAGAAGAAAGAGTTCTGTCAGTCATAGCTTACAGGTTAAGTCCTTGGGAATGCCCCAGTCCCATTTTGCCTTGAAAACTATTGCAACTCCCTGCAGAGCAAAAATCTCTAAAGGCCAAATACAAAAAGGAAAAATGCCATTGACTTATCTTTTATTATATTCCTGTCTCTACGAGGAACTCAGAGATACTTATTTTTTGGAAACATCTGTCCTTTTCAGTCAGCAGTGCTGAGAGGCACTCTCAGCACTGCTGATGCCTGCTCTGCCTAGTGGGGCATGAATGCAGAGCCCAGAAGAAATGATCTGAAACTGAAGAAAATGCTACTTCCTTTCTCTACCTTGTGCAAAGACATCATCACATCTGTACCTATTTTATATCCAGCAAAATCCTCCCCTGCTTGTACAAGCAAAAAAGAAGAGGTAGTTTGCTTTGCTGCAAACACTACGTTCATGCCAAAGCTTCAGGGGGTGACATAGTTAATCCTGAGATTTGCCAGTAAACACCATGGGAATAAGCACCAAGTCTTTCACTTCGGCATGGGCTGGTTAAGGGCACACAGTGACCCAGGTTGCTAAGGAGACAGGCTGTCACTTTTTGTATTGGTTGTAATTTCATTGTGATTTCATGCCCAGCCATACCGCCATAGGATGGAAAGCACCTAAACACCACACAGAGAAACAGACAACGTGATGTTAGTTGTCAACACTAATTGTGCTGAGGATCGCACTGGGACAGGGTGAGGTGGGGGGGGAATTCACTGGTCTGGCAAAGACTGCACGTAAACAAATCAGTCACACTAACTAGAGGGAATTTAGAGAAGCCAGTGATTAGGCATTCTGTGTGATTTATCGCTTCTACAGAAACACAAAACTTCACAGAGATACACAAGATGATTCACACTCTGACAAGAAGACTTTAAATTCAAGGATGTAATTGTACTTGTTCTGAAATCAATGCAAAGATTTCCTTGAACTTCAGCAAGCCCATAAGTAGATCACAGGTGGATTTAAAAGGAGGAAAACGGCTAATACGGAGAACTAGCTGTTATTTGTACAGCAGTCATACTGACTTGCGGGCAGAGAGGAAGCTATACATATGTTTAGCTGAAGCAAAATACATCAAACCCTTTAAGTTTACCCAGAATTATAAGAAGTGAACTTACTTTCATTTTGGCTCAGTATATACAGTGCACGTACAAAGTATAGCTGCAAGTATACACCATACTGATAACAGCAATACAGATGTGCTACCTGGAGACGACTGCTCCACAATTAGTGCTGGTGACCCACCTGCAGAAAGGAGTCTGCAGTTAAAAAGGTTGATACTCCTGAAGAAAGGCGGTGCTGTAGTCAGCTGACGTAGCTAACTAAGCAGCTTATGAGGTGTGTGAGCACAATGCTGAAAAGCACTGTGTATGTAAAATGAATGTGGCACAAAATTGTTACCCTTGCTGCAAGGAGAACAAAATTGCTAGCTGTGCAAGTCAAACGAAATAAACCAACTGAATTTCTGTGCTCCACCTGATACTATGTAACCCAACTTAATTAACCTACATGGGAAATACATATGAAATAGTCTTCTAATTCCTATGCACTAAAAAAAAAAAGTCTTCCATGATAGCATTTAGCAGCACTGGGGATAGTGAATTATCCAGACCAAAGTGTTACCTACCTATCTCTCTACCCCTTCCTCACTTCCTTTTTCTCTCTCTCCCTCCCTCCCCTCTAGCACATTCACTTCATTAAAAAAGAACAAACTTGTGATTGAAATTGGTTCCATATTCCCCCATGTTCTTATTTGGATTTCAGTTCCTTTTTATTGTAATCATACAAATTTTTCCATGGTACATCAGAAAAATGCTTATATTGTTAGAAATGTTACCAAAATAAAAAGTAATGAATATTTTAAATAATTCTTAAGGGTAATTATCACAATTAATGTTGACTCATTGAAAATTAATTATATGTCAAGTAGTCAACTGTGTTTTAACAGCTGCAAGTAATCAATTTTTAATTTTATTTTTATTTTAATTTTTATTTTTAACTCACACAAGTGAAATATTCCTGAGACCATTAGACTGCTCTGGCAGCAGACTACATTTGTAGCAAAACATAATACCTTTTATCAGACCAAATGATACAGTGAGGAAAAACAGATAAGCTTTCGAGCACACTAATCTGTTTTGCTTTACACCATGAGACCATCACAGCTTCAACACAATTAATGTCATTGACACATTTTGTTTCTGACCCACAGATTTACTCCTGAGCAGTAAGAATATACACTACACACCTCACACAGATTTGTAAATGGTGTTTCACAAAGAAACTGAAAACTCAGAGGCAACTCCAGCCTCATAAGTAAACACATTTTATGAAGGGATCTCAGTGCTGGGCAGTGTGGTACTGAAATTATTTTCTCTACTGGTTTTTTGTTTTGTTTTTTAAATCTTTGAACACTCTACATGGAAGTTTTACACAAAACCCCTCCATAGTTCTGTTTAGTTTAGAACAAAACAGAAGCATCTGCAACTCCTCCACATCCCTTCACAAGACTGTGGCCATGTTATCAAGGTTATTGGCAAGGTTCCCTCCAGCTGCCACATCCTTTTCAACCCCCTCCTGCCATGCTAGCCCACGAGGAGATCAGCTTTACTGGAGGCAAAGGAGGCGGTGATGCATTCTGCCAGACCCCGCTCCGCGGGAAGAGCTTGCTGGTGCTGTCCTGCTGCGCTCTCTGCCTGTCTTGTGTGCCATCTCCTTTAAAGAAACCTCTGTAATACAATTCAGCTTTCTGAATTCCACTACTTTCCTTCTGGACTTTAAATAACTTCAGTGTAACTTGTTACTACTGCAGCTTGTTAAAGCTTGGGTTTCAGAGCCACAGAAAATTAAGAAAGCGGGGAGAAAAAACCAACAAGGCAGAAACTGTGATTTCTTTTATTTCTGTATTCAGTTCCTAAAGCTCTGTGTCCCCAAAAAGATAACTTTGTTTAAATCATGCCAGTCAACTCACAGACAGTGGCATCTCAGAGTCACAGCATTTTAGTCATATGCAGCCATTTAGAGATCTAATTCCATCCCACATTCTGCCACTGACCCGCTGTAAGTCCTTAAGCAAGTCATTTCACTTCTATTTCCTTCAGTTCTTCCACACAGTCTTGCCCTATTTAGAACAATGGTTCCCACTCTTCCCCCCACCTTCGCACACCGACACTGTAGGAGTTCCTCTCTGGCATGCCCATACCTACTTACCACATGTACCACAGGACCGCACTCAAACCCAGCGCTGCATTTCTAGAGGACAGCTAATATTCCCTAAAAATAATTTCTAACACACCATGGTGTCTCACAGGGATGTCATTTCAAAATGTACGCCACGTAGACAATTCCTTTACACCCTAGGCTTAATATACTATCATAAATATAGTAATGTTAAACAACAAGCAATTGTTCAAATCACAATGTAACAAAAATGTACATTATGAATTATTTAATGCTACCATTCTTTATCTTTACCATTTATTTACTGCATTTATTGTTTTTACCCACTAAATGTGTGGAATTTTAAAGGATTTCGCTATTAATTAATCATGACGCCAGATAAACACAAATTCTGTAAAAGCAGCAGAAGTTTTCTCTATTCCCATCTGTGAAGTTTCTTCCTAAGGACAACTAGTTCTTTTTTGTAAATTATATTTTCAATCTTACCTCATTTACTGTAATTCATGAGGTTAAAAAACCTGTAGTAAGAGCCAATTCAGTAATCTTGTTGTTAGCTGTAAGAGAATAGTTATTACACCTTCATGGAAGATGCTATAAGGAAATATTTTCAAAATTTTCCTTATTAGAGAAGGTACATAGTTCCTTATGTTTCTTTATCACAAAATACGCACACTGTTTCATTGTACAACTGTTTTTAAATGGCTTTCAGGCCAAAAAACCAAGTGTATATACATTCTTGAAATCTGTATCCTATTGATACTAAGCGGTGGATTCTTACAGTTCATTATAAATCAGCATTTACAAAATTCCATACTTAGCTGGCATTTAAAAGCATAGTGAAAATGTGCACATTAGAAGAGCTAATTTTAGCTAATAAGGAATTAAAGTGAAGAGGCCTAGAGCTATTAACAGGATGCTGACCTTGAGTCCCTTGATGTAAGCAAAGGGCTGGCAAATAAGCCAGGTTGAAGTGTGACAAAATGAGACAATATTCAATAGTTTCAGGGGAGTGTATCACTGTACTTGTTTAGAGTTAATTAAAAACATAAGCCCAGGTTAGTGATGGAGTTATCTTTTCTACACTGTTTTTCCAACTCAGTATTTAACTACACATGAAATGTATTTACTATTAAATGGATTTTTTTGGTAAATTTTTCAGGTCTCCTACAATAGAGACATAAATGAGAGAAATCAGTCCTAATCTACTAAAAGGAAGATGTTTTTTTGACCAAATTCTAAGGCCTGAATACAGCCCTTAATGTAATGAATATTGACTTCAATGGAAAAGCTGCCGTGAGTCTTTGCAAAATAAGATTTTTCCCTTCATATATTTTTCAACTACATTAATGCAAATGACTTTTTGGGGTGCTTTTTTTACCAGTTTGGTCAATTTTTCTTTAGATTATGCAGAGACACAGCTTTGTACTGAAACAATACAAGTATTATTCATTGTTTCAGGATTAGACTTACTGCACACACATGATCAGATTTAAAGTTTAAAAAAATCCCACAAAGGAACATTGGAAAAAGAAATACAATTTAAACTAGTCACCTATTTTTCTAACATTCTGAAATTTATTCCGACACTCAGATGTACTGAATTTTATCCCAGGAAGTGTGCCTTGATTCAGCAGGGGAAGGAAAACAATCTGTTGTCTCTGGGGCAGTCTTACTGATCATTACTTCATCTTGGCAGGATGGTAACAAATACCCAGAATAGAAAGTTGACACAGCTTTAAATAATACTGTGACATCTGAAATTCCTCTGAAATCAATAGCAAAGCAGAGCCAAGATTCTACCTCTGGTTAACTCATTATTACAGAACTCATATGATACCTTTACCAGTGTCTCAGCCTTTCCTACTGTCGTGTCATATTTCAACATATAATTCTTCAAAGGATCAACTATGTTTTAATTATGTTCTTTTTAAAGCATAAGTATGCAAGCACCATTGTAATTTCTTAGCAGTTATCAGTAAAATAAAACAGCATACTCCCTGTGGTTTTAAATTACCTTCAGCATCCCTCCAGTTCTTTCTGACTTCAAGTATCTTTTTCTATTTCTGTTCTTAAAACTAGATTTGGGCCAAAGAAAACATGTACAGATTCTAACTGAGCTTGTTTCAAGAGTCAGGTTCCCAGCTAGATCATGATATTATAATTATATTTGGGGAAAAGGGAAAACTGCAATTCTATTTGGACTAGATTTTGTTCAGTTCTACACTGGAGTTTGAAAACAAGACATGTTAAGGTTTAGAACTAGAGATGTAATGGCGGGTCAGTTCAAAAGTTTCAAATTTGATTCTTCCTGCTACCATTCAACACAATTTATTTCAGCATAATAGAAGCAGATTTTAGGTAACTTAAGTGTTTGGCAACAGGCAGCTTTAAACATCCACCCCACTTAAACCATCCTGCCTTATTTATCTTCTTTTGGCATGCTGGTATTTAGTGTTCCAGTTTCTGCACGTTCATGTTTGTAAGCGTGAGACAATACTCATTAAACAGCAGTGATTGATTTGCAGCAAGTCTACTTTAAAGCTGCTCTCAAACCAACTCGCCCTTGCCAAGTTCCTCTGTTGCTTCCACACAGCCTAGTTTTTCCCTGTATTTTCATTTTTCAGCAAAATTTTTGTTAATCGCATGCTCTGCTCAAAACAAATGCTCAAGGACAAATCTTTTTGATCTGTTCTGTTGCTGCTAAACAAACCTCACAGGCATCAGAAAAAGAGAGCCCTCTAAGATGTCCGAGTGACTCAAAGCTGTTAAGCTGCTGCTTTTCAAGCTGCCAGTAAGAACACTGAGCTGAGCAGAACACCTTATGCCACCCTCAGTCAGTGCTATTTTCCTACAACTTGTGCTATTGCAAGTACCATGCCATATAATCCCTTTGACATATTTTGCAAACTTCATCTTAAAATACAATGGTTTTATTATTATACAGACTGTTCGTGATCCAGGCTGATCTAGTGATTCTAGTTTCCAGCATATTTGTCTCCTGCTTATTTCCAGTTATGCCTATCTGTCAGCTTTAATAATTTTGCATCATTCTTCTCCAGGTTTTATTTTCCTGGGGTTTACCCTAGAAAAATTTTCCCTGTCAGCTTCATTTCACAAGGTTCATTTCTCTGAAACACTCCCGTAGTCTCTTCCTCCAAGGCAAGCTTTTTTGTCTCTGCCTTCCACTCCCCCTTCAGATTAAACCCATCTTTCTCACCCTTAGATAAGATGAGGTCCCATGCTTGCCTTATGCATTGACTGAGGCTCACACAGATAGTAAAAGTCCAATAAAAAAACCCAGAAAGTCCTAGTCTTCATGCTTTCTATTTCTCTGATTAGTAACATTTCCTTTCTGTCCAGTTATTTTATAGTATCTTTGGGTTTGACATAGATTCTATCCTACATCAAAACGTTTAGGCAGCAAGATTTTTGCAATTGTTAAGTACTTTTCTAGTTTTTACTGATCTTACCACAGTCTCATCTGGAATACACTGTTCCTACTAAGCTGTTACCCAAGCAGAGTTTTTCAGTTTATTGCAGTCCTAATCTTTCTTCTTTCACAGAACAATTTGGCTGCACATTGTAAAAATACCAGAAGGATTTCCTCAGAAGCAAGGTAAATTGCACCTCGCATGTCAGTTGAAATATGTCATTCATATGAACACAAAGAAAGCAACTGTAGTGACTTGAGCACTGGTGTTATACAACGTGTCATTTAAAAGCCATTTCAACTACAGCATATCAGATATCTGAGCATCTTACAGCTGTTTTGCAGATTGCTACATCTATGAAGCCTGAGCCATGTGGCTCACACAGGCATGCAAATGTGGTAAGAGTGACTATGCTTATGGTACTGGGTTGATTATTTTGACAAATCTTTTCAAAATAGGAAGCATTCAAAGCTACTTCTGTTCCTGTTTTGGTGTGCTATGCACGTAACATACCTTGGTTATATGTGTTGTATTTTCAGGTCCAAATTTTTCAGATCAAAAGCTGCTTATTTCTTTGGCTTTTTACCCCGAGAATGAATATTCTCAAGCAGGATGGGAAAATAAATTTGGTATGATTACTGCCTTTGATGGCAATTATTCAAGCAAAACAGTACCATAAAAATAACTTCTAATCATCTGAGTTCAATAAAATATTTCATAATATGTCCACTAGTGTCTAGAGGAGTATTTTATAAAGGTTTCAGAATGTCTCCAACCAAGGTGATTCCATAAAAAAATGTTTGCACAGTGGTTTCTAAGGTATCTTGTGTCCCCTTTGTGACGTAAACTGGTTGTTATGGAGATGGTAAAATATCAACCATTCTTTGTGAGACTGCAGGATCAATTTTGGATCTGTTACAGCACCTTCTTTTCTCTGCTCAGCTATAATCAGCTTTCCTTAGCAACAGAAATAGATGTATAAAAAGTATAAAATGTTTTAAAACAAATGTTTGCACAATACTTTTAACTGTTTGACATACAGAAATAAACCAGTGTGCATTTGTAACAGATGCAAATTCCATCCCAAATTCCCCAAAATTCAAATAAGTCTGTTGGGGCCCTGGC
>VZTL01086628.1:0-14575 GCA_013400535.1 Scopus umbretta
AGTTTGGGAAAAAATATCTGTTGTCAAAGCACATTTATTTTCGCAATAGTTTTGACAGCCAAAGGTAAAATACAATGGAATATAAGAATTATTTTGAACTTTTTTGCTGGCTGTGTATGAGATATATGTGAACTTTCTTCATGCATTTAACATGCAACTTAGGCAGTCATCTCCCTGCTGATATCTACCCTGCTACTATGCCTACTCTGTGCATTTTCAGGAAGTAGCATGGCCTCTTTCCCTCTTTTTCTTCTGGATCACCTACAGGAAGGATGCTAAAAAAAAAAAAGTTCCAATAAAAAGCATAGCCCTCTCCAGTTCTTCCCCACTCAGACATGAGCTCACTTGTTCTTGCCTTTCCAGAGAGCCAATGCACTAAACAGGTCCTCTTCCAAAGAGCAAGTAAGCCAGCCATGGTCTCATACACTGGAAATCTATTATTTGAGATGTCTGACCTGTGCTCTAATATGACAAATTTCAGAGGAAAGGACAACTTCCAAATGTTACCTGAAATTACTATTGATTTTATCTAAACTGAAACGCAAAATTTTTAGATTAGTTTCAGGACAGCTTATAGCATGGTTGAAAAAAACCCCACTTTGTTTTCTGCTTCAGAGTCATTGCACTGCAACAGTAATCAGGTAACTCTAGTGCATGCCTTATCACATGATATTCCCCTAAAGCAACAGCCATTCTAATAGTTATCACTAACATAGATGCACCAGAGTCATTGAGATTCTTTATTTCCAAAGAAAACCAGCTATTTTACCATCAAGATTTATCTTGCTGGTTTGGTTTTTTTTCCAGATGAATGTAGTAGGTGAAGATAACTTAGATTGTGAACACTGACAGGCAGCAGATAATTGCATATCTGTAGGTGAGTGGGTGACTATCTGAAACTGAACTTTTGAACTCAAAAGCAAGCACGAGCTTGTCATCTGCTAGCTGCAACTAGTATGGACTGGCTGTAAATTTTTGTAACATTGGGATTAAATAATTGTGACATGTCCTAATTCCTCCAATTAATGAAAAGATATGAAACAGAACCACCAATTAAGAGCTGATCATGCATTTGCTTCTGAACATTAACTATTTAAATTGGGAAATCTGAGGGCTGGAGGATACAGAAAGAACGTGGTGAAGAACCTAACTGGAGGAAAGATCGTGGAAGTGGGAGAAAACCCTGGAGATCAGAGCACTGCCTGGAGACAAGTCCTGGGGGAAGACCAGAGACCTTGGCCACTAACATCTGAGACTGGTACCTGTGAGCAGTGGCACAGCATCACCCAATGGGCCTTTCTATCTGTCCTTCCCTGGCCAGCAACCACCTCCCTATGGGGAGGGACATTGAGACGTGGGGAACAGAGCTCTGGTGGGGAGGGAGAGACGGTGAGTGTGAGGAAATCAAACAGGGTAAAAGTTTTAATCTCACTGGTTCTTAAGTAAACCCCAATATCCAGATCCATCATGGGTTGTGGTTTACTCTGTCTTGCCTGTGACAATGTAAAATATAATTTGCACAACGGTATAACTAGATCCCGGCCAAACTGCATACCCATGTTTGCAACACACCGTACGTATATTCACAGCAGAAGACCATGCTACTTGTGCAATGATTAATGACTCATCAGCAGTGTAGTCTTCTAAATTTAGTCCCATGCCCTATTGAGGAGTTACTCTGACAATTTACCATGGTGACGCTACCCTTATGAGCTTATTATCACTATGTTCATATTCTCCTTGTTACTGCTGCTGGAAAATAGGCATAAATACGCTAGTGTTGTTCTCTTGTTGTCAGCTGTTTTTCCTTCAAATTCTAATGTCTAAATTGCACAGAAAGAACTGAGGGACAGAAATTGAACAAAGATCACTTAATCTTGTTAAATATGGCAGCAAATCACATTTGTGTCAGTTTGGTGCAATGACAAAAGATACATCCCAATACAAACTCCTGTAAATCCACTACCCAATTATTTTCAAACATGGTAAATCAAATTTAATGTCCATATATCTATACATGAAAGAACAGAATGGCTGAGAAAACAAGGAAATTGTACAGAATTATGTGAGTTGCATTTGAACTGAGTTTTGTTTATAATGAAGTCATCCTTGTTTGCATGGGGTTTTTTAGGTATTTTTAAAAAGGAACTGAAAGCACAAGTTATTAATAAATATTTTCATGTAATTAGACTGTGGAAGAGTCTTTCAGTAGAAATACTGGAAGCTCATTTAAATGCTTAAAGAGGCATTTGAAGGAAACTAGGCAAAACACTACAGAAGAGTCTGCATAACGTTAGTCACATTAGTAACTAACTAAAAATGGCTGATGTCCTTTTTCAGACTTTTATCATAAAAATATGGGCTGCAATTAAACAAGAACCTGTTTTCTCATAAGGGAGGGACAAGTATCCACTAATACCAGTACTGCTTATTGAATTTCCTTCTGTACATGATACAGCCAGCACAGGCAATTCTAAAAAAAGAAAAGACAAGTGAGGTCAGAACATTGAACTGATGTCAAATACCATTTCTGCACCTCATCTGCTCTCTGAACAAACTGTTACTGCCTTTCTTTAAATGAGTAGCTACCTACCAGCTGTTATCATTTCTCCATCAGCTCCTGGGCAGGCATGTATTTTAGCTCTGTCATAATAATCTGAGTGTCCTCAAGAAAGAGAACCTGATGCCAGCCAAGATTTTACCAAGATGTTTTCAGCTTTTTCTGAATCCAGTTATGCAAATCTTTGGCAGTGGTAAAACGTTTGCTGTGGATATGGACTGTAAAGCAAGCCACTTTCTCTTTCCGCTCTAGCCCTCTCCTTTTAACTTCTCTTTTCTGGTTTCCCCATACTTAAGTCTTGCATAATTATTTCAGGGCTAGTTCTCCTTGGTTCAAGCAGCTTGACAGAACTGGGCACTAAAATATTTGTCCATCTGCCCTGTTGCTTGGAAAACATCCTTTCTACTTACAGCTGGTTTTCTTCCTCCTGGCTTCTTAGCTAATAAGTATGTTACATTATGCTTATAACTTTACAAGAGGTACTTAAAACATTCTAGGTATTTTGTGATTTAGTTAAGTAAAATAAACCTACACAGCTTAAGGATTCAGACTGCACCAGCGGCCTCATCTTTTTTCTTTCCACATAAATCAGCTTATTTCTTCCTAAGTACTCCCAAAAGCTTATTTAAATATGCCAGAGTACTCTCTGCTTATAAAATGCATCTCTCCAGATGGCTATATGAACAGACAAAAAGATAAAAACAGCGCTGTTCACAGGTGTAAAGTGTGAAATTGTGGATGCCAGTACTATATAATCCCAGTGTACGACCCTTTCTTAAAGAAGGTAATAGTATTTCAGCTGAAAGCAATAGTATAAAAGAGACTAAAATCCATAGGTGGGCCAGTTCTGTGAAATCAAGAGGACTGGATTCAAAGGCATTAGAGTGAGCTTTTTTTCCCCCCTTATCAGAAAAATCTTTTAGTGACAACCTCTGATAAGCAAGAAATTAAACCAGTTGGAGAGTGATGAAGCAAGCCAGGAAATGTGATGAAGGATAGACACATCATGGAACTTATAGAATAGCTGGAAGACTGCCAAGCATGCTGGGGAAGCAGGTTGAGAGGGAAGATGTTAAACATGTCAGACAACTTTCAAGGACAACATTCCTCTGTGGAGGGCTGGGGAGGTTGGGAAGGGAAGGGAACGGGAGATAGCCAACAGCAGCAGGCTGGATCCAGCAAACTGAGCACTTAGAGACTGCGGTCCTTTGGAAAAGAGAGATGGATCCTGACACAGGACCAGCAAGACCCAGGAAACACCACAGCCATAAGGAATAGTAGTACACTTAGTTATTTCCCAGGATTCAGCATTGCAGAATGGCTTTTGTCCAGCAACAAATTTGATCCTACCTAGGAAAAATCCTGCGTACACAGCATACAAATGTGCTGCTTAGTTGCACAACTGCTGCTTTGGTTGCCCCACACCAACCAATTTCCTTCCCTATAACCATTCTGCCTGTCTCCTTACCTGTGAGATCTTATGTCCTAGTCACTGAACCACCAGCTTTCAACAGGTTCTTCAGCTAACCAGCAATGGTGCTATACCTAGAGAGCAGAACTGGCTCTGCATACACTTCACTTTGCTAAAGTAGTATTGTGGTGGTCTTTTTATCTTTGCTTTGCATTTCATTTGACAGTACCATGACTTAATGTTTTTAACAGCAACAACCCCTTACAGCTGATTTGGATGGATGCAGCTTGTTTTGGAGCACAGAAGGGCAAAGGGTTTTACTTGCATTTCCTCAGTACTGGGTTGTTGTACATGAAAAACCTCAATTCTCATAGAGTTCTCAGTTTTCTAGTTTCTCAGTAACAACCAGGAGCTGAGCTGGAATGCTAGATGCCATGCAAACAACAGAATAGACAGTCTTGGCCTCAATATGTCTGTGATTCAGGCAAGACAGGCAAAAAGTGAGGGAAAGAGTTAAATACACCTCATGTCAATGTAATGGTTCTTCTTAAAAGGTAAAATCCAAAGCAGAAAAGAGTATTTACATTTCTAGTCTAAGACTTGCTAACTAGTTTTCTAGGATCCCTTCTGGAAGTTGATGGAGAAAAATAGACCCTTCCAGGGGCATTCAGAGCACTTAAATTAGGTTTTGTATTGTAAGAATCTGTATCTCCTTAGTGGATGTACCCAGAACCTCAAAAAAAGCAGTTTCCTAAAGTGTCAACCTCAGCTTATGCAATGGGAAATACTTCCTCCCCACGGCACTACATTTTTTAATTTTAAATTTTTAGTGAAAAATCTGTAGGAATGTTTTATTCCAGAATTTAAAAATTCTTGTCCACAGGTAAGCAGACTTGATAAGTGACTTCTTCAAAGATCATACAGAAATTGCACATATGGAGTCCCCTCGTAAGTATTCAAAATTATTTTCTGTGGGCCAACTTGTTAGCATCATGCCTACCTGTTCCTTGCATACACATAAAAATGTGTAGCCCTCATTTTGGTTTGAGCCTCTGGACACTGTAACAGCAGAAACAGGAACACAGCATTGATGAAAACAAACAGCAAGCAAGGAGTGGATTCGTCTTCCAGCTTTGCTTAGACTAGAACTGCTGCTTTCCTTTTTACTATCTGCAAACTGCTTTTCTGCATTCAGTTTCTAAAATGCAAATGCCTGGCAGCTGCCTTCTGCCACCTGTTTATTAGGTTTCTGGCATGTATGATTTTTAAAATGTATAAATAATTTGGGACCTGCTAAGCTGCCACTCACACTGGGGTCAGTTTTCATTTTGTGTGACAATATTTGCAATTATTTTTGTACCTTTTTTTTTCTGGGAAGTTTTCAAACACCAGTGAGTTGGTGAGCAGAAAATGATAGCTTTTTAGCTGTAAAGAAGTATAAGCAGAAGTATGCAGAGAATAGCTCTAGGATGTCTACTACATTACCTACATAGTCCTCAGAGAGAGCTATGAAAACCGGAATGTCTCAGTCAGAAAAAAATCCTGAATAAAGGAATAGAAATGAAAATGTAGACAAGCAATGTCATGACATTTCTGAGGGGTTTGGGCTTTTATTTAGTGAGGCTAGAGCTGTTCAAAATGATCTGCTAAAATCAGATATCCCAATAGTTTTGTTTTTTCCATGTTTCTTTGCCCTTGTAGGCCATCCAGTTCATCACTTCATTAGCCTTTTGTTGTTGTTGCTCTTGTTTTTTTGGAGAGATGGCTTAAAGCGCGTTACTTGTGTTTTCTTCCTCAAAAGCAGAGAATCATGAAGAGACTACGTCCATCCCTCAGTGACTTTGTCTTTCAAAGGGGACAGTTATTAATCACACTGTGATGCAAATAGTCTCCTCTGTAATCACCTAAAAATTCCAAATACAGGGGTTTATGTAGTGGCCATTATTCATGGTTGAGATAGGTGAGTACTGATGGAAGGTGGGAGCTTGTGGTAAGTCAGCTGCCATGTGTGACATGAGATGTCAGCAACTAGAGAGAAAAATCCAACTCAAACTGTTTGACTCCTTGGCCAGGAATCTATTCACTAATTTATTCTGCCTTTACAAATCCCCAGTGTAGCTCATTTCAGCAAACCTCAGGAACCAATGCATAAACAGGGGTAGACTGCAGGTAAATTAATTTGTTGTCTATAAGCAGACTGAAGGCAAAACCACAGGAGAGTGGGGCTGTACAGGTGGAACAGACATTGAGTGGGTCTGAGTGCATAACTGGCTGCAGAAAATGTATGGAGAGCAAAAAACCCAGTTAAAATTTCTACTAGTATCTCAGATGAGTGTGAGAGTGCAGAAGCATGAACTCTAAGGCTATAATATTATTACACTCCATATGGATATAAAGTATTTGTTAGGCTGCAAATTACTGATTGGGTCATTTTAACAAAAGAAAGTATATGAATCTCATTAATACAGCATCAGAATGCATAAACTGTTTGCATCTTGCTTTGTCTTTCCTTCTATCCGATAATTTTGTTTCTCTTTGCTGCTGCTAAATTTGACCCTAAAGTCACAAGAGATCTGTGTAGGCATATTGATCAGAGCACATTCCTGGGGTCCTGTGCAGGACTTGAAGGATGTTTTCCTTCTAATACCAAATTGCTCTGTTTAGTACGTTGCTTGGATATAACCTGCAGGAAGCTGCTGTATGAAAAACATTAATTGAATCACAGATTTGAAATCATGTTTTTTCCAGTGATGTGCTTTGTCTCACATCTCATCACAGCTGCCTGAGGACAGAAATGTTCTTTGTACTAGCAAAATGAGATTGACATGTCCCAAGAGCTGCTGAACACCTGCATTCAGCAGCAGCACCCCATGTTCTGTGGAGACCCTAGGAGCACCTCAGCGATGCTCCAAACATCTAAACCTGCTCCAAAAAAGAGTGAAAATTGAGTTTGTTATCTCATGGCTGCTGAGCTGAAAGTCAAAGATCCCATAGTGGCTCTCAGGGAAAAGAACAAGACATGAACTTGGAAACTTTGACCGGCATTTTTTCCTTTGGTAAAAGGCAGCTTTGTTTGCCCTCACAGGACTACTGATGGCCAGCTACTACAGCGAACATCCCTTCTGTTGCCCCCATCATAAACTGCCTCCTCTGCTGCTGAGGTATCTGTCTTCCCTTCTCTCCACTCCTAAGTTGCATGGGAGGTTCATCAAGTAAGCAGGTATTTTAGGTAAAATACTGAGGACTGGAAAAAACTTAAAAAAACAAATACATGTGTAAGAGTAGGAACTAGTATAATTACATACACATTGCTGATCAATGAATTAGTTTATTTACGTAGTATGGAGTCAATTTTCTTCAGGTTTCTCTTTACAGAACAGTGCTGAAAATACCAGCAAAATGGTGCAAAGCGTGCCCTCATTTCCCCTTTCTTAATAATGAGCCATGTTACCAACAATTGTGACTAGGTGTGAGGAGATGAACTCTCATTTTATCACTTCAGAAGCACATATATGAACTGCCTGCCCCTCTCTGGTCCCCCAGCAAATATTTACACCACATGAAATGCCAGCAAAGTTTCAAACAGTGGGAGTAAGTGAACACTTCTGCCGAAATGGTCTGCAGTGAAATAGCTGGTGATGTTGGAAGCTCAATTGCCAGCATTAGGCATATAGTTTCAGGCTCTCTATAGATTTTTCACAGTGATGCTATTGATCTTGAGTTTGAGGCACTAGTAAATCACAAAAAATCAATGTGACAATCTGTGCAAAACGAAGTGGATTTGAATAAACAGCTCTATGTTAGTATAAATGTGTCCATATTGCATATTTGGATTAAATGAGCTACATTTTTCAGAAACGTTGTGAAGTGAGAACACTAATGTAGAAACTTTTTCAATGTGAAGTTCAAAACTGTGGAAGGTAAAATCTTTGATGTTGATGCACAGTTCTGTGGTGAATTGTAAAGGCTATGTGACAAAGCTGTAGCATTTACAGCGTTTTGCTACACATGGACTCTCAGCCCCAGTACAAGCTATCTTATGGGATTTTGCCAGCCGTGTGGGTTAGACGTGGGATACTGCAGGAGAGGACAATTTCCACCTGCAGAACTCCTGGGAGGGCACTTGCTCAGGGGACAGATTGTGCAAACAGAATATTGAAGAAAAAATTTTGCTCATTCTGCCAGTCAGTCCTACAGGGAAAAGTCATGTGTGTCATTTGCACTGTGCTCCTCCATGATGCACACCAAGAGCGGCCGCTCAGTGGCAGCAGCTACCCAAACTCAGGTAGGAGGTCAGCAGGGGTCACCAGGACAGGGATGTGCCCTGCAGGAGGACTGTGATTTGGGCCCTGCCAGGTCCTCTCAGCCCTAACTGCCCTTGCTCCCAGATCTCCTGCCTAATGTATCTGTGAGCTGGAAGTCACACAAGCCTCACATCAGTCTCTTGAAGGCAGTGGTGAGCCTCTGGAGTTGATATCTCCAACTTGTGAAGGTGCTATAGCTGACATTTGTACACTGAGGCTGCTATTAAGAACTGTTTCCAGTTTAGGCTTTGATGTGGGTTTGCCCCACAAACACACACAGACATGCACACATACACACACACAGAGCATCCTCAGCCCTTAACTCACTTTCAGTCCCTTGATACCACCCTGAGAGACTGCAAATTATGGGTACTGGAGGGAAGAAAGGGGTTCTCAGCCCCCAGTGGTCAATCTGGGAGACAGCAGCAGAAGGCTGAGGAAAGCAGTGAGATACTACAAGCATGAAGAGGAAACTAACTTCCGAGTTTGCCATTTCTGTAGCTACTTTGCACTACTGCTGGTAGACATCACTTTTTCTGCACAACAGAAATGTATCCTTCTTTTTTCTCACAATAGGAGTTCATCCTTCTTTCTTCCTGGTTTAGTTTCAGCATTAGACCTGGTTAAAAAGAAGAGACCGTTTTAAGTTGCCAGTTGAAAATGAATGTACAAATGCAGAAAAGAAACACAAAATGTGAGGGTAGGAGAGGAAAGAAGGAAAAAAGGACCTTAAAGAAGTATTGTACGAAGAAAGCTTACGTGCTGAATAACGACACGCAAGAACAAAATAAAACAATCATTGTCGTAATACTACAGGAAATAAAAAGCAATAATAAAATTTAGGAAACTTTTAGTAGATCAGACTCTGATTTAAAAACATTGCTGGCCAGAGCTGTGTGAGTCCACAGCCAGAATTAAGTTATGCCACTGCAGTAGGATGTCTGACGGCAGCAATGAGACAGACCCATGCCAGCTGGACCCAGGCACCATTCATTGTGTTGCCATAGTCTTTTGAACATCATCGTGAGCTGCCCAGCTTCCCAGAGACCCCGAGTGATTACATGGATATTGGCAACCCATCTGCTCTGTGAGATGGTAGCAAAGACACTGAAATTTAAACTAAGCTGAGTGCATCAGCACAAAACTCTGACAGCATACCTATGAAGCTGTATTGCCTTCACGCACTTAGTGCATTCAGGGTGGGACCTTATGTTTGTATTGTAAACAGGAACCACTGTGTCACACACAAGAAAATTTTCCACGTATTTGGATGCAGTTTCTTCCCACTGAAAGGAACAAAAGCCTGACCTTGCAAATTTTTCCATTGCAGAAAGGCTTTTTATGAAAAATCAATTGAACTGAAAGCATTTTCCTTTGGCCAAAAATTATCTAAATGGCTAATGTGGTAACTTGATGGCACTTTATTTATCTAGGAGAATGACATTAGTTCAGGAAACCAAAGGAGTCCTTGGGAACAGAGTATAAACATATCTCAGAGAAACATTGGCTGAATTTCACTGCTAGTGTAAAACCTTGCTTGACTGTTGAGCCCAGCTGAGTTGTAGTTCCTTATGAGATCTGTAAATTTAGACTAATATCTTTAATGAGTGAAGCTGTTTCAACACATACTGCAACTTGTCCCTTATTTAATATGAGTGCAATACCTTTAATTCATCCCAGAAGACATCAAATGTTAGGAGCAGCACTTTTGCTACTCTGGTATGAAATGCACGAACAACTTCATTCTAGGAAGACTATCCGCATGGTATTATTCTTCTAGAAGATGGTTTATTTGCATTCCAGCCTCTAGAAGACGCTCAGAAATACATTATATAAACATACATTCCAAGTGCTTTGGCTTACAGCCTATTGCCTCTCACTTTGGAGGTGTTTTAAAGTCCCCTTCTGTTCAGTGTGAGGGCTTTTTGTACAATGAAGCACATACTTCATCAGCTCTTTTAGTAAAAGTTGCTTCTACCAAAGTTCTTGTTGCAATTATGACTAATGCAAGGCAGCCCAAGTATTCAATTCTCCCATCGGCTCAAAAATACAATTTGACTGGATAGGAATGTGTTGGGAGTGGCTCAGGACAGCAAAGAAATGTTTCTGATCCTGTGTGTGCCAGCACTGTAAAGAAATAATTTGATTGTGTCTGTTGTTGTGTCTTTAGATTTCAGAAAGGTTTAAGAGAACCTGTGATAGATTTTATGATAGTGGGTATTTGTTGCCAAGATGCATTTGAGACACTTGTCCAAAAAGACTGCTCTTCATGAAGTCATTTTGGTCCAGTAGATGTAAATATGCCTAGCATCACAGTTCCTGACTCAAAGGTAGCTAAAGAAAAAAACATAAACTCTCTGAATATGCTGCTTATCATTTCTCCCATCCTACCTGTGGTTGAGACAGCCACTGCTAAAGAGGATGGGAGCTGAAATTTTCTCTTTTTCTCAGTTGCATCCTAAATTCTTCTCAAATGCAGTGTTAAGTCCTTCATTTTTAAAGCCCTTAATTTCTTCCATGCTTTGCTTCATTCCACACCTAGGCAGTGCTACCAGCCAAGAGTAGATAACCTAAGACATCATTTTCGAAAGTGAGTGTCACTACCAGCAAAGGGAGTGCTTGTCTTCTTGGACTACTTTATGGCTAAACACGTGCACAGGGATATAGCCTGAGAAAAGGCCCCTTTCCCCCTTGCATAAGCCCATGCTTAGGTGCACATATAATCTATTCCTGCATTTCAAGTGGAATAACAGAAACCACTGGGGCAGTGATAAATTCCTATGCTATCATGGGATTGTATAGCGAGTTCTACTTCTGTGAAACCCATTGCAGAAACATGAGACTTGGATGAACAGAAGCCAAAGTGACTGGGTCCCACAAACAGGTTGCTATTTTCATTTAATAGTTAGTTTAACTAGCAGTATGTATTTCAGTGGAAAATTAACCTCCCTCCAGTTTCCACGTTATCTTTAAAGCCTCTGGCTCAAGGGATTATCCTGTATTTTAAACAAAGGTCTGGACTGTGCCCAGCCAGTTCTACTTGGTGGCAGCGCTGTTCTCTACTGAGTCCCCTGCCATGGGACTCAGCCTATTCTCTGCAGTGCCCAGCATTCTGCAGACCCCAACCTGATCTCACAGCCACACACATCAAGACCTGGCCTTGTAAAGGAAGCTCCATTGGATCTGGTTTCTAGCACATCAGGTTTTGAAATGGAAGCATTTTAGCAACAGAGATTGACAGAAAGCAAATGGTCATCAACTTTCTTTGTTTACAGAGTAAACAAAGCGCTGCAGGTCTGCCATAATTACCTCTTTCTGGAGGCAATGCAGACACTTCAGAGCAATGCTAGATGAGATAGCTCTGGTGAAAACAGGTAACACAGGTTGTTGCTTCTTTCTATTCCTAACACAGCTAGTATCTTGGTATGGCCCTGCAAAAGGTCACGCAAACACACCCTGTTTCTCTCCATTCATTCTGGCACTTGTGTCCAAAATTGCCAAAATGGACTGAGATTCCTAAACCCAAAGTGCTGCGTCCTTTCCCATGTCTACCCTCAAAGCAAACAGAAACACTATTTTAGCAAATCTTCCTGGTGCCACCATAATGGCCAGTCAGTTTTTCCTTTCCCTTTTGGATGTGGCTTTTTCATCATTAGAAGGCTCTGGGGTATGCTGCCAGAATCCGGCAGCATAGCTACAGGTATGCTATTTCCACTTTCGGAGATGGAAACACTCCTGATGGCACAGGTCTACAACCACATGTCCTCAGTACAGTGGAACAGATAAGAGCTGTGCAAACAGTGTTGTGTGCCATAAGAATTTTGCTGTGACTTACGGTCTGGTTGTCAACTCTTTGAAGACCTTCACTTTTAAAGTTCTGTTTTGGAAAAATAGGATGGGGGAAGAAATGTGCTTATGAAAAGTCTGTTAAAGCCTGCAATTCAGATCACTGAAGGCAGAAAAATACCCAACCAAGCCGGGCACGATAACCTTAACTCCTCCCATTGATTAGGAGCTGTCGAGCCCTGATGCTTTAGGTCAGTTGTACACAGGAGGAGTCAAGGTTAGTTTTGCACAAACAGACAAACTGGGAGGATAGGACATTTATAATCCTGACCCAAAAGATATCAGGTTACCTGAAAATCAAATCTGGGCTATGAATTCACTCTCTGGAAAATAGCAAAGCAGAAACAGGGGAGGATGGTGCCACAGGTCAGTGGATTACACTGAAAACTGCATGTAAAATCACACATACTAGCTGGCATAGAGATGTGGGATGGGAGGGTGAAGCTCTATTTTGTAATCAGTTTCTGGAGACTGACTGAGCTACTCCATTTCTACTGGCCTAGAGCTTGGGGCAGTACAACATGCTCCCAGTAGGATTAACTGCTTTTTTCTTTGTCAGTAAACAGGTGGGTTTTTTATGAGCATAACTGTTCTTGGAAGGACCTGTGCCCCACTGGTGAAATTAAGCACAGAGTTACTATTTCATAAGAGGCCTTTTGGAGATTGAAAGAACAACAGACTTCTATGGAGGGGGCAGGCATTCAACCTTTCTCCATGTAATCACACACCAGCCCACACAGATTCTTAAAATTGAAGAATGTCTACTGGTGTCTATTGCAAACTCCACACATCTATAGCAAATGTCCATATCCTCCCAGCAGCGGTAAATCCAAAATCATGATGTACACTACCTACAGACTTGCTCCATATATTTCCAAGGCTTCTCTTGTAGAGATTACAGGTGGGGATTTGCTACTCCGAAAAAAAGATTGTTCGGTTTTGGCTTCATTTGGTTTGTTTCCCCAGATAATTTCCATTCATCAGCTGAAGAAAGCAGCAGTTGTAATTCAGCAAAATTTCAGTCCGCAAGCTTACTGGAATGGATAAGTTTATACACAGAGAAGAATCTTTAACCCCAGGGGTGATAGAGTCTAGTTGAACACATTCAAGTATTGACAAACCAGGAAAAAGGACCTCAATAACATCACACAGGAAAAAAAAAAAAAAGTGAATTCTGAAAAGCATATCTGATATTGGGATCTGTATCTGTCAACTGAGATAAGGATAAACCTGAGGCCAGATCCTAACTAAAGACAGTTCTGTAAGGAAGGAGGCTACTGCACTTTGGCCCTTGAGTGGCCTGTAAGAGAAAATGTATTCTACAAGGCTTGAACGAGGAACTTGATAGTATTTCCTGATACAAATACTACTAAGCCAAGCTTGTAGTGGAGATGATGGAAGTGATGGAAGAGATAAGACTAAGATACATGTGCAGTTCTTGTTTGTGCTTTAGTTCAGGTAGTGTCACACACTGAGGCCATAACAGTAGGGCAATGTGCAGGGTACAGAAAAGATTTTAGCATGGGGCTTCCTTTGTATTTCACTTCTAAGTTTATCTTATTGTCAGCCTTCTCCAGTCAAATCAAGTTTCAGAGAAGACACCCAAGATTATTTAGTCTGTTCCTTCTGCTTTGACCGTGAAATACTTCTTCCACATTCAGCACAACAATGCCTTTCTTTTAGACATGTTCTGTCAAAAAAAAAACCAAGAAAGAAAATACTTGCTCTATCATCACAAAGCAAACAATATTCACATATCAAAACCAAAGAGCGTGATCAGTTTATGAAATAGGTTATTTGGCAAAACAAACTGTAATTGCTAGAGATGGGATTTAGTGGTACAAGAGGAGCCCATCCAATTTGATTTTTAAGGTTTTCATAAGTTTCAGCTGCCATAAATCTGCACTGCTGTCAGTAAGACTACTTTGATCTATATTGAGTGAGAATTTACACTGGTATTTGCATATAAAACCTGTTCAAGGACAATCAAGAAACATCTTTTTTTTCCTTTTTTATAGAGCTGGTATGTGAGAGAAACTGAGACCTTCTGACAGTGTTCTCTGTAAAAGAGTTGAAAAGAAGTCTCTGTTCAACAAAGACCAGGAAGTCAGCATTATTTTCCTCTTATACCAACATACATTAATAGTGATTCTATTGCAGCTAACAAAGTATAACCTCCATAAAAGATACACAAAAGGAGAGACGTGGACCCACCATTCAGGCTTGACTGAAACCTCAGCAAAGGCTATGAAGGGAAAAGCTACACAGAGAAAGCTGTGGTGCAGTACTTCAGAGGAGTGATAAAAGGTTTATCCTGGAATTGTTACGTAAGACTGAACCAGATAGATTATTGGATTACTATGGTTTCTTAATATGGTATTATTATATCACTTCTGTTTATTATTTTACACTACTTCTTAGATCCTTCCACAGATCATAGAATCGTTAAGGTTG
>VZTL01086642.1:0-19767 GCA_013400535.1 Scopus umbretta
AATTCTATGATTCTATGATTGGGCTATATTATAGGAATAAGTCAGGACTGTATAGGGGAGAAGGAAATTATCTATAGAAACTCTTGTCTTTTTTTGTTCAAAATTAACAGCTGAATTTAAGGAAAGAAAATGACTGTTTGTGATGTCTTGATCAGCCTCAATCATAAAGTCATGGAAAGCTCCAGAAAAGGCTTGGCAATTCTCTGTTTATGCAGAGTTTTAAAACAGAATTCATCAAAATAAGCTGTAGAACTACACAAAGGTTTTAATAGAGAAACAAAACGTGAGATACAGTGACCACTGGCGTCTTGACCACAGAGTGGGAAAAACATCCTGTGGAAAAAACAAGGTAAATACTGACTGAACACTAGTGAACAAGGACAGCTATAGAATCATAGAATCATTAAGGTTGGAAAAGACCTCTGAGATCATCTAGTCCAACCATCATGCATGTTGCACATGCAACTGTTACTTTCATATTTCTTACTCTGAAAACTTTATACACACAAAAGTTTTATATTAACATTAGTGTGTTTAACTGGAAGTTAATCATGCATGATACTGAGAGCATTTCCAGATAGCATCTTAGTCCAGGAAAAAAACCAAAAAGGTACAGCTTTGTGTCAAAGAGATTTAGGGAGTTAGAAAAAAAGATTCCCCTAAGACAGAAATGTAGAAATGGCAAGTCCAAGTGAAGCTAAAGCCAAGGTCTGTATTGCAGTGACCACTGCTTACCTATAAAACAAGTCCCCATCCCCATGTCCCAAATACACTTAAGCATTTTTTTCACCTTTTTTTAGGTCCATTGCTTCTTCCCTTTCAAAATGCTTACGTGTATTTGGGACACAAAAGAGAGTTTAAATCAAGGGACTTGAGTAATAGTGAATTTATCAGAGGCCTTTCAACAATTTCAAAAGACTTAATGGGATGAGAAATTTTGGAATAGCAATCAGGAGTTACAGTTGAGGGAAGGGCTAATGCTGTAGTGGTATAACAGCTAAGGATTATCAGAAAATTAATGAAAAAATATTCATTTGTGTAATATTTGTAGGGCTAAGAAAAAGAAAGGGGCAAGTGGACAGGATCTTGAGAATACCGAGAAAGAAGATTTGAGAAGGAACAGCTCAAGTTAAGGTGAGAAAGGAGTTATCCTGTGATAATTCAATACTCCTAATAGAAAAACCTTTTAAAGAAAATGAAACAAGGACAGCAAAAGGGTTAGAATAGGGAGAAGGCCTTAACATAAGTGAAAGGGGCTGGAATAGACACCAAATATTTGGTAATAAATAACTAAATGTAGTGAAAGATACTAATTATCAGCCATGATCACTAATACACGTAACCTTCCTTATTTCAAGGTCTAGGCAGTTACTGAGCTCATGTAAGTATCAGATCAATGGTGCTTAGGCTGTTGAAAATGACAAATTTTGAGCTTGGTACTCCACTCTGGATACTACTACCGATGATATTCTGTTCAGTCTTCTTAGTTTCTAAGTCTGAAAAAACACTGAACTGTATCTAAAATTTCCTGAAAATTTTCTAAGATTTTCTGAAAGTGTGGATTTGGGTGCCTAAAAGAGTGCCTAGTGCCGTAGTAGACATCCTAGGATATCCAAGATAGCCACACAGGGCTGGCAGGTATGACACTGGCCTGGCGTGGGCAGATCCATGACTTTTTGGAGTGGCAGATGGGCATCAGGCAGAATAACCACAGCATCTCAAGCAACACTAGATGATGACTAATTTCTCCTGTGTCTAAGGAAGCCAACTCCTTTACCTGCTTCTTAAAGAATTAGTTTCTGCTCCGGACATAGAAGAATGAAGGTGAAACCACCAACTTCTTTTCAAGAGAAAGCACAATGGGCTCAATAGCTTTCTTTTCTGAGGAAGGTTTGCTTTCCTTACTATATTTGTGCACCTATGCAGCAATCCCCTACTACAAAAACAAGTACCGTCTCCATTCCTCTTCAGAAACACTTCCATTGCGCTTTCCAGGACAAAAAGAAATTCAAGCTGCTTCTGCCTCTGTCGTATCAACCACAGCACTGAGTCAGAACCTGGGAACATGCATTTTTTTTGTGGTATGTGACTACAGTGGTATGCAACTTACTTCTTCAGCAACCACTCAGTTTTTCCAACCATCATGGTAAGTTCCTGTTAGGAAGGGAAGAAATTTCCTGTATCACTAGTCAGATGGTCTACTTTGTGCAATGCACTTGATTTGTTCACAAGCATGATCCCATATCCAATGTATTTCTGTCAGCTGGAGGCAGGGGCGATGATGCGTTTGATGTGGCAAGATGAGAGCTTTGCTCTGGTTAATCTAAGATAATTGTTTTAAAAATCTCTCCCTTTGGAAAGCATCATGAGATGAAGAGGGAGGAGTTGTGTGGTGGTGGATTTTTAGTTCCTGTTAAGGTTTCCAATTCTTTATTCAAACAAAGAAGTGATATTCCCAGGCAGAAGTTCTAACTGTTCTAACAGGAAATTCAGACACAGGAAACCTTCCTATAGTTCACTGTGCATGATACAAGCACAGTTCTGTCAGACTTTAAAGAGAATTTAAAGAATACATCAAGGCGATACAGTTTCCACAGGTCCCTGACAGTGTTTGATAGAAGAGGACACCCAGGAATTAATATCATCCTTTTACCTTACCTTATCTATCTGTAAGTATTCAAGCGGAGCTGAGAACAGGAGCTTGGTTTAAAAGCAGAAATCATAGAAATGTACCAGAGAAAGAGGTCTGGGAGGGAGAAAGAAGAGAGAGGTTTTAAATACAGCCTGGTCTGTCACTAAACCACAAACACGATTAAGTGGCCAGACACAGGAACACCACATTGTCTCTTGTATGCATACATATACATATATATGCTTTGCTCTGGCACTGGTGGGCTAGTCAGGGCGAAAATGCAAGGCTCTGACAAAGACAAAACAGGACTAGCAGATCACAGCCTGGGATACCTGTTGACAAATGCTGTATGAATACCTGGAAGGCGGTGGGAGGTGTCCTTGTCAGCCAACACAGAGCTGTGCCATGAGCCTCACCACGGCTTGTAACACACAACATTATATCTTTATCATCTGTGTTGGGATCACATAACAACATATCTCCATGGGCCACATTTAGCTGTAAACTCTGAGCAAGCATTTCCTAAGCAGTACTTCTGGCTTAACAAATGTAGTAAGTATTTTGTCTTAACGCAAACCTGCATACCCAGGCTGATATCTCAGCTGCCTGAGGAGTGGTCAGAAATACGAGCCGATGGTATTAATGGTGATGAAGTCTGTGTATATTTCGATTTATGGACTAGGGGGATGCAGAGAGAGAAACAGATCAACACCTGGGTTTCTTCACCACTGCTCACTGATAGAAATTTCTAGACTGCTTGATGTCTGAGAGGCTCTCGTTTGAATAGCACAGAACTGGAAGGGGTGTTGCCTACAGGCCAGTTAGGAGCAGAGTCTTTCTCAGTGAATTCAGGATACTGCATGGCATAATAATGGTTGTGCATCCAGAGTGGAGCTGGAACTTCTGTTCAGTGTGGAGGAATGCTTTCCTGGAAGCTGCTGTAACCCCGCCTGGTGGAAACCACAACAGGCATGCCTGGCCTCTTCTCACCTGCAGCTCATTCTCATGTTAGCTGTGCTCATAGCCGTGACAGAAGTTTGAAGCTGCTCTAATTCATGCTGTGGACAGTTTGTGACAATAGGGGATTTTTGTTTCAGAGGAAAAAAAGACCGAGAACTGCTCCAAGTTCTGTGTAGTTTGTGATGAGAGGCCTGGGAAGGTAAAATGGTGGCAATACTCCAAAGCAGTGGGGCTTGAGTGGTTAAGGCAGCCATGCCAGGCTGAGCCTCTGGGCGCTATCACTTACATCTTAGCTACACCAAACCAAGCTGCGGCTGTTATCAATCTGCTCTTAAAAGAATTTTACTACACTCCAAAACAGGATTAGGTTGTTTTTTTCTCCTCATCCGCTGAAGGAGATTTCACAGTTCCTAGGATAGCCTCCCACTGTGACTAACTAGCCTTTCAGATGTTCGAGAAGGGGGGAAAAAAGTGAAGCTTTTTCCTGAGAGACTGCCTCTTGCCCTGCCTCTACTTCTACATGGAAAAAAATAACTAGATTAACACTTCCTAAAAATCTTCTATACATCAGAACACTTACATTCTTTAGTCAGTCTGGTGCTTTCTTATCTAAATGCGGCCACTTCCTTCAGTCTTTCCCCACAAGTCATGTTTTCTTGCAATTGTTCTCTTTGCTTTTCTCTGATGCCACTTTGGTTAGTACTTTTATAAAATTTCATGCCTGTAAGTGAAGAAATCTTTTGATTAGAAGAGCAAGATAGTTAGTTACTCTTCCTTACCCAGAACAGCTGTTACAGAAGCAAGACCTGCAACATCTTCTGCAGCAGTGGCAAGTCCTGGGTGACCATAACTCTAATTTGTTTCCTGCCATATTGCTGCTTTTACCCATTTTCTTTTTTTCCTTCTGTTAGTGTAAAACTTAGTGGGGCCTTTTCATAGTGACATCATATTATCAAGCACATTTGGAGCTTGGTTCCACCACCTCTCCCAGCTGCAGCTATAACACAGCAAAGCTCTTGGTAGCACCTCTTGTAAGAACAGGAAATCTGAAGGAGAACTAGGTTGCTTGACAACATTGAGAGTTAAGTGTTCAGTGAATAATTGGTGAGGGTGTGGGAGATCAGGGTTAAATTGAAAGCTGTGGTGGAAAGCAGCTAAAAGCAAAGCTATTGTGCTTGACAGCTGGTGTGAATAAAGCAGGAAGCTGAAGAGACATTTATTGTTTGACCAGATAGCAAAACCCACAAGATGAGGAAACAGAAAGCAAGCTGAGTTCTGGCTAAGTCTCCTGAAAATTTGAGTTCTCACTGAGCTATGTCGCTAGGCAGTCACAATACTCTGGCTTACTGTACAAACTGAACCAATAAAGGTTTTTGCAAGAATTACCATTATAGTAGCAAATTACATTTAATTTTGAAAAATTCACAACTGTAGCATGATATCTACACCACTCTGTACTTTTGCAATGTATTGTGCCTGGGTACAAAGATTTTTTGTGTTATTTGTAGATGGCAAGATTTACTTTAGGCCATAAGAAAAATTGTTATGATGTAAATTCAAGAATAAAATGTAATTAGTGTGTCTATTACTTACAGATTGCTGCTAGAGCTGTCTGTGTCTGTGCTCCCTGGGAGGAGTCCTTAAAGTGCGGGATGCTAAAACCATGGGAAGAGTGACAGATGCCTCAAAGGCAGTTACAACCATGCAACAGTTCAGTGTATGACATAAGCCACAGGTGAAGGGAAAGGTGGAGGCAAGCCACCAGAGGAGGGAAAGAATGGGAATTAGGAAAAAAAATGTGGGTGGGTGAGACAAAATCCCATTTTCCTTAAAAACAATCAAAGTCTAAGTATAATATAATATAAAGAGGAAAATACCTAAAGACCATTTCACCTTATTTTGTTTAAAGACATATGAACAAACATTGATCATACAAGAGATTCATTAGAGTGGTATGAAGCATTAGAACTATGACTTTCACGTAAACATAACCCATGAACTGCACCGCAATATGGTTTTCCTGCACTGTTTCAGCTTCTCTGATCAAATTCATGGGGCTAGTTTTGGTCTTCTCCAGCACAGCTGCATTTTAGCAGGGGAACTTTTCTCTTTCTCAAGGACAGCCTCTAAAAGTGACCTGAGTGGAGGCCATGTGAAGATTCCCATCTGTTCTGTGGATTTCAGAGCCTAAGAGCATCATGTTGGCAGCTTACTATTTACCTGTGAAGGCACCTCCCCGTCTCAGTGAGAAACATTCTTCCTAACCACTAAATGGTCTTCTACTAGTTTTCATTATTTTGCAAAGAATTAGATTAAGATTTAGGAAACTAGACTGTAGTTTAACTCTTCAGCCAAAATGAACTCTTCTAGATCCCCAAGCTAGTTACTGAACCTCTCTTCCTTTTGACACAAAAGGCCAACATCTATCAAGGGCTTTACATCTTTACAACATGCTTGCATTTGAACTGCTGAGCCAGGCAGGAACACTTTTTCTGTCACTTGATTAAGTGGGGAGAAAGAAGGGACTTGAACTACAGCAGCACAGCTATAACTCGCTAACTCTTGCTGATGGAGCTCTCAGTTCTGTTTCATTCTGACTCCCTTTGGCAGATAAAGCTTCCCACTGCTACTGTTGCTACTATCAAATTCATATTCAAACCCAAATGCTCCATCTCACAGCATGAAAGCTGTGTGAAATGATTCTTTGACTTGGTGTCTCTGAAAATAGCTCCACTGCACTGGTTAAATTAATCATGAAGAAGGAATCAGGAATGAAAATTAGTGGCACGAACACTTCCATTTTTCTTTGGACATTTGTGAATTTATCAACAAAGCTCACTTAACTCCTGTAGAGGAAAGAAGGATAAGAATACGTGATCACATAAGGACTGTTATAATCTACGTATACAGATGCGCTTCATTAAAAAGCAGCAAAATAAACCTTGCTATGCAGTTTTCCCAGCATCTCAGCTCTCAGCTCTGCAACCTGACATGTGGGTACTAAAAGCATGGCAAGAGCTCACTGTTTTGTTTTGTTGCCGTCCTACCTGCAGCTAGCTCACTGCCTTACTTCTGCGATGTAGAGAAGACACGTGTTTGGATACGAATTCACTGGGACCTTATTTCTCACCTGTGAAGAGAAACATGTACTAGGACTCCACTTAAAATATATGCAAAACCCCTGAAGTGCTCTGTCACCATAATTAGGTGAGAGAAAGAGAAGGAACATGCAATGCAGAAACTCTTCAGTTACAAACTGCAAGGGCCTCAAGCGCAGCCCCCCATGGGGGCGGCTGGCATGGCTGCTTGGGGCCCTGGGTGCCCCCGGGGAGTATGACCTGGACCCAGGACCTGCTTCCAGTCAAGGCCCAGCAGGAAACCCTGGTCCCTGCTGTGGATCCCAGCCCATCCCTGTCCCCACAGAGAAAGCCCTGAACATGACTGTAAAACTGTATAAGCAGAACAGCTGGCTTTACAGCAAAAACAGGTTTTAGCCACAGGCTTCGTTGCAAATTTGTAGATCTCAAACTAAAAAAAAAATAATAAATATCTCAAACTAAAAAAGTGATTTTTAACAGAGCTATCAGCAAACTATCAAGTAGATCTGGTTTCTTGTGCACCCTCTGAGAGAGCCCAATTAGACCCCTCTGCTCCACAGCCCTTGCCCTTTACTACATGCTGGGCATTTTGTTTTAGCTTGGAGTTATTTTTTGACTGCTGGAAAATATGGAAGGTCCGTCATGCTGATTTGTCACAAGGAAGTGATTCAACAAATTGCCCTGTCAAACTGAAAGGAGCTCTGTAGGTTTCCTCAACAATTTTCGTAAAATAACACCTCACTCAGCTTGTTACAGACAAATATGCAATGGTTACATTTAATATTGGGCAAACAGCAGGTAGAATTTGGCTTTAGAAAGGTGTTCAACTGTTAAACTTTAGACCCCCAGAGCATGTGAGGAATTCTTTTCATAATGGGAAAGAAAATAGATTTCTTGGTAATGTTACAGAATTTGTCCAGTTCTTGGTTTTAAACTATGACTAAATTATATATAGAAACTAAGAAGGAACCAACAAGGTAACTGGTATAAAACCACAAGACAAAGAGATCTCCTGTGTATATTACTGTACTGTAATTAAGTAATACACATCTATCTATATCTAAAGAAAGGCAGAAGGGGTTTTTCCTGCCATTCTAAGACTAGTCCTACGAAGAGGTATGAGGGAATGGGATCTGTAATCCAGGTTGAGCTTAAGAGACTTCCTCCAGGTTCCCTTGTCTAAATATTTTTTATTGGGACATGCTGTAATTTTCTTTCCCCTTTTTACATTTCACTCAGCTAAGTTACAAAAAAAAGGAGGGCTCTCTTTCCTCATCGTGGGAAAGAGTCAGGCTGATGGGTGGTTGGCACCATGTGGCCAGTGGCGACTGATAACCCTAAATACACTGCATCCCTTTTGCTTTCACTTTACTCCCTGGATTGAGGACTGCAGCAGGATGCTGAGGCCAGTCCCCAGATTTTAATATATCCCATTTTCATGGACCCATTCCACTCCTGTATAAGGTGGAAAAAAAAATTTCCTATATGTTAAAGAACAGGAACAGAAGGCAGCAAGGCAGAATTTAACACACTCACCTCCGCATGGGGCTACCCTGGTTTCTTCAGGGACATCACCATGATGGTGCAGGAGGAGCAGTGCTGTCCCATGAGCTGCACGGCAGCTACATGAGCAAAAAATAGTAGTGTGCCCTTTCTCAAGGAGTTCCTCAGCCTAGATACCCCCAACACAGATGTTCTATCAGCTGTCTCAGTAAGGGTTGAGACTTACTCTACATAGTGATCACCTGGCAGATCCTGGATACAGATATGCACAATTGTTTTTCCTGCAGAAGGGTAATCCAGGATTGGCTGTGGTAGTCATCAAGCTTCTCTCACTGTTTTGTCTTCATTTCCAGAAAAGAAAAAACCCCTTTCACAAGACAAAAAAAACATAGCGAGATCAGGATAAGATAGCTAAACACCCTCACATGCTCATCCCCAAAGCAACAAAAAGCAGTCTCCCTCTGTCAGGGAAAAAGCAATTTCTTCAAGAAGATGTAGAGACATACTTTTGGGAGACATGAAGGTCCAGATAGGCCCAGTGTTGCCTACCAGTGATTTTTCTGTAACCCACCCAGTATTTTATTGTTATCAGTCAATTATCCAATCTCCATTTACATTCTGGTTGGGAAAAAAAAAAAAAAAAAGTTTAAACTTGCATGGTATGCAAAGTAGACACATGTATTCAAGCATCTAGTATAAAGTAACAAATTGGGAGGGGTTGGAGACAGCCATCATCTCAGTTTTGAAATAGCTTTACAGACATTGAGAAGGGCTGTGTGTGGGATTGCCAGTGCAGTGGAGTTAATCCATAAAGCCCCCCCAGACCTCCAAACCTTCCTCTCCCTTCTCCTTCAAAGCACCAAGGATAGGAAGTGCAAGCACAAATGACAGTACCTCTGTGGGTCCTGACTGCCTCTTTGGGGTTTACATGAAATGTTTGTGTCTTCTCCACAGAGGCAAGAGATGTAACCCAACTAGTTTTGGATGCCTGACTGAATTACACAAACTATGGCCATGGAAGATTTACAGAGCCATGTTGCCCGGCTCTTGACACTGGCTCTTCACCCTGGGGCCACCTGAATCCCAAAGTTCCCATCACAGCTGCAGGTGATTATATTCAGGGGCAGATCTCAATTTA
This sequence comes from Scopus umbretta, assembly GCA_013400535.1. Lineage (NCBI taxonomy): Eukaryota > Metazoa > Chordata > Aves > Pelecaniformes > Scopidae > Scopus > Scopus umbretta. The sequence goes on from VZTL01086642.1 coordinate 9,332, forward strand.
CGCTTCAGGTCTCTGGAAGATTCAGACCGGCTCCTTGTCATTACAGGACATTAATTAAATCTCTTGGGTTTAATAAAAAGAATTAAAATGTGTTACTTGTCTCCATTGCTCATCCCAGATTGTTTACCTTGGTCCTTCTGGTAAGCGGCTTTTGCCAAGCGTTTGTTCCCCATGGATTATGGAGCGGAGCAGAAATAACGCTCCGCAGACACTCGCTCTGCATCATTCCCTTCCTTGTAAGAGCTGTGAAGCCACGGGCACGGAAACAGCGTGTTAGCCAGTGCCGAGCAGGCAGGTTTCCCAACACAACCCTTATGGAAGGCTGGAAATACAACGTACTTTCTATCGGAGCCTTACCCCCCACCCTCACAAATACAGCAAGGGAAAGCACATGCCACCCGCATTAGCTTGGAAGTTGACAAGGATTGTCTCCCGAGTGCATAGTGCCTTCTAGTGTGTCTTCACACAGCTGCAGTTCAGGCTGCGAATGCTTCAGGGGTTCGCTGTGATTGTTAGGGTAGTTTTGTTTAAGCCTGCTTCCACCAGTCCCCACTCCTCTTTGCACGTTCATATTTAAGATCCGGTTTCAAAAAACCCCACAAAGGCAAGTGGTAGGCCCGTGTTCAAGACTGAGTAATAACCACCACAAAGCCAGCCATTGTGTCAGTGAAAAGCACTGTTCTCAAGGAGTAATGTCTTTAACGTAAGTAGGCTAACAAAGACTTCCCTGTTCCTCTAAAACCAGATCCGATAGCTGTTAAAAATCCATATGCGGTCTCTAGGTGGCACTGTGACTCTATATAACGATTAATCTAAACTGAACAACCCTGTTAAAAAAAGTGTTTGCATTGCCAACTGGGTAAGAATTCACAGCTGCCAAGTGACTAGCTTCCAGTTCTTTATATATTAGAAGTGTAATAATAGGTGTATTTATGGTGCTTAATTACTTCTTGGGTCACAACACAAGCTTGTACTTCACAAGATACCCTCTTCAGTTTGTTCACAGTTAATACTGCAAATACAGCCAGCTGGGTACTGTTGTATGTTCTTTCCTAAGTAAAGTGAATTAGCTAATTGGAGACTCACTTGACTACCATTCAGTCCCTGTACTCTCGGGATGTAGTATCTCTAGCCAGGTTGTTGTGTCTGATTAGAAACACTTAACTGAAGGGTTAATTGGCTGTTCGCAATTGCTGGGTATCAGTGTGATCAATCGATGTTAGTGAATTCACTGCTAGCCATCATCTTGCTAAAGGCATGGAGAGATATATTATCCAATGTCTTAAATCAGTAGAGATATTATTTTTTTTTCTTTCAGAGTGGAAGTGAACATCTTTTAAAAGTCTTAAAATATAAATCAATTTTCCAATCTACATTACTATTCAGAACTGCTGCTTGCAGAAACACTAGTGTAGGTGGTGGGTGATGCACAAACCAAAAGTAGGTTCAAGATCACAGGGATCTTCTGTAGTATCAGAAGAACTGATATTCAGTCACCTCCTCATTTATATTGATAAAAGCCTCTAACATTATTTCCTTAATGGAACGCAGTGTGATAGCTGTCATGATGAAAGATCAGGCTTAGCAGTTTCGATAATTATCCTGTGTGTTTGGGCTGCAATTAGATATCAGCTCTAAGAACGTTACAGAATTAGGATGAGAGAAGAACAGAGTTTTCTACAAAGAAGCTGAATCTGTTCCGACCCAGCGAGAAGACCAGTGCATTATATAATCCTCTCACATTTGTAATACTTTTAAATAGTGGTATGTGTTATCATTATGTGAGCACACTATGTTTCAACAGGAGATACAGACAAATGTTGTAATGAAGACACAATGGTAGGAATAAAGTTATCAAGTGAAAATGACAAAATTCTTTGTGGTCACATACCAAAGAGTCCTAAGCTGTTCTGCCACTCACTGCTGAGCTGCAAAAGCTGTGCGTCTTTCCTAACTTCAAGTCAAATGTTTCCGATTTGCATAAAAATGATTTCACTGCTATGAAACCAAGAAGAAGCCTGAGTCAAGCCCACGGTTCTGTACCTGAGGCAGTCAGTTGATTCAGTTTCTGCCTTCCAAAGAATGGATGCAGACTGTGTTCAGACTTGGTGATTTCTTAATGCACTCATCAATCAAGATGATAGGAGGACTGGGAGAAATAATGATAGCAACTGAATTCTGCTGAAGTCCTAGATATATCTCTCCATGTAGCTAATTACTTTACAATACCAAGAGAGACCAGAGACCCTTACAGTGTAAGGATAATCCATACAAATATTGTAAATAAATACTGCCGACTCATAACTTTGTGTTTCAGATTTCAGTGGGAAAATGAGACACACCAACTGAAAGATATAATCAGTAAAATCTTGAATAGATTAAGAGAGAAAACTTAAAAAGTTTTAAACTACATAAGTAGCAAAAATATTTTTAAAAAGCAAGCCCCTTGACCTTAGCTCACTGTCAGATGATGCTGTGGTATCTGCGTATGTGTGCATACTCCCCCTCCCCGCCCAAAATGACAAAGCAGCCCAGCAAAGTTGGTAATTCTTCTGATATCCCTTGAAAATCTTCCTCTAAGATTAATCTCCTGGTTTGGACTCCTATAATGACAATTGTCATAGCAACAAGGAGGTTTAGCAGATGTCTCCACACTGACAAAACCCAATCAGTGCCCTGCCCTCACAAGTGGGCTTGATGCAAACTTGTGTTACCAACACCTGGTGCCAGTGCAAGGCAGGAGAGGGGCAATGGCCATTTACTGTTCCATGATGCCAGATGAAAATGATCAGGCTCTGGCTGATAATCTTTGCAAGATAGGAAGTATATTTTATCTAGGGAAGAGAAGTAACATTCAAAGACAACTCACAAACCAGGCTTCCAACTTGGTGGAAAATGTAAAAGGTTATTATGAAGGATAAGAACTGTATTGAGAAAGATCTGGTAAAAAAAAAAAAAAAAAGTGCCTTATTTCTAATATATCTGTGCCATAAAGTTCAGATTTTGATCCCAAACCACCTATTGAAGGGGGTCCAGATTTTGATCCAAACCCACTTATTTAAAAGGCTCTAGATCTTGTTCCACTTTGATGATTCTGACTGGAAAAAAAAAATCAACATAAACCACTTTGTTTCAGTTCGAAGCTGTCAAAAGATTATTTTGTTTCAAGATTTGTGATTTGAATATTTCAGAACTTTGCTCTGAGATGCAATAATGCTTTAACCATTGCCCTGCTTCACAGTAAAATACATCAGCTCTCAGCCTTTTCCTGCTGGAAATTCCATTTTGCAAATGTCCAGATTTGTACTGGGATTTTCTTCCATTTGGTTAAACAAACTTTGCTTGAACTTGTTATTAATCAAGTATTGAAAAACATTCTCCAGTTAAGTAAAGGGAAACTGATGTAAGTATTCTTCAGTTAAATAGATGATAGAACAAAAATTCTAGCATAAACAGAGACCTTAGTTATGGTTATGCTGTAACTTTTCTGGGGAAATAAATGCAGGAATAATTAGAAAATCTGGGGAGGAGTTTAACGGGAACATGCATCACAGAAAAGTTATGCCATGTTTTTGAGCTTGCACTGTCAGCTTTTTTCCAGGATCCTCAGGATTAATTCTGGATCAGCTGGTTTAACTATGGTCCTTCATGCTAGCCGACAATTTTTGGTAAGCGTGCTGCTAAGTAGAGCTTCTTCTGGTTGTACCAGCTGTACCAACTGGTACGCTGCCATCTTCAGTGAAGCATAACAAAGAGTGTTCCTTGCCTGTATGCTGAGGACCGGTGTGCAACAGCCTGTAGAAGCAGAGAGCAGCTGCTTTTTTCTTACATTGTTGATGTATGTTTTTGGCAGACATCACAGGGTTGAGGTATCTTGGCACTCTGCTCCCAAAGCACCTGCCCCATCACACACCCCAAGCACAGAGACAAGGTAACAGCTGAATAACTTTTTCGGGTAGCTTCTCTGATATCTACCTGATATTATAAATCTTGCCTCTTTGCACTTTGACTGTCCCAGAAAAGTTACGTTAGCTTTCTACATGCAAAATGAGACTGTAGGAGTTTAAACAGAGAGCAGCTCTTGCGTACCAGTTGTGATCATTTAGATAGCGGTGCAGTAATCCCTCCTAGCTGGCAGTGGAGAATTGGTAATATTTGTCCCAGCCATCTAATTAAGCACTCCCATGCTTCTGAACATGGGGCCTGAACATTTCCCTCTCTTTTTCTGATAATTCAGATTCAAGTTATTGAGATTTTTTTATAACTGAACATTTGCTATAAATTAATTCAATTTACTAATTTTTTTTTTTTTCCGAAGGGAAAAACCTGCATTTTATTCTATTTTGTCAGGACACTGTTCACAAGCCCAGGTTTTGCTGGAGCTGTGTAAAACTTCTAAAATCAAAGCACTCATTACAAGCTTTCAGCCTTTTAACTTGGAACTTTCCCTGGGGCTTTCCCTGGCTTTTACTTGAATTTCATTTTTCATTTCTTTGCTTATGATGGGATGAGGTTAGTTGAGTGCAAGTAGTTACTGAAAGGCAACAGTTTCTTGGAGCCCAGCCTATTTACCATGCCCTGAGAGTCTCAGCTATTGTTCCTGGTTCTTTTTCTGTCCGTGTGTCTCCTTCTTTATCTGTAAGAGGTACTGTACTAGTACAAATTTATGGACTATTTATTTTGATGAGTGTTCTTGAATCACTTATGTCTTTTGCTGCACCTCCTTCACCAGCTGCTTCAGCTTCCTTGAGGTTATTCACGTGCTTCTGATGCATTTTGTGTTTTGTGCTTCGTTTTACAGCAATCTTCTTGGTCTCTTTTGCAGGTGTCCACAGAAGAACCAAGACTCGCCTTTGCTTGTTTATTTTCTTAAGATGGATTTTAGTTTTATTAATTTGAAAAAAACCAAAACAAAACACCCATGCTATTAGCATAGTGACAGTTCTCACATCACAGCATAATAGGGGATCAGAATGTACTTGTGCAAGAAAAGCTTTTCAAAACTGGAGCTCTGCTCTATAGCACCTTTTGAGATTGTTCTGATAATGCCTTTTCTATTAGCTGATTGCTGTTAGCTGTCTTAGTGCTTAAATGTACCTTTTAGTCTTGCTGTACAGCAAGCATGGTTGCATTTGACGTCAGCTCCTTTGCACTCTAGTTTTACAAGTGTGAACCTCAGACCGCCAAAGGCTACCCCCAGATCACATGTGGCTTGCCAAAATTCAAGGTGGCTCTTCCTTCCTGCACTGAACGCATGCTCCCAACTGGTTACAAGGGTCCTGCCTGCTTCTTGATACAGGCTAACACTGGCAGATGCAGCAATCACATCCCAAGTGTAACACCCAGGTAGGATATAGGAATAATCCTTTCACTTTTAAGAGGGACTAGACTACAGTTCGTTTTGTCATGGCAGAGGTTTAATTAACAGTACTTATGTGGGATCACAGTAATCAATTTCCCAGGCAAGAAGCAGTCCCTTAGATTAGATGATACCTCTCTCATTGAGTCATCAGAGCTCATAAGAAGGCTTTCTTGCAGTTCTGTTTTTTTTGTGGCTAAGAAAACCCAGAGGTTTTTGCTTGCCTCTCTAAACAGTAAAAAAAAAAAAAAAAATAACTTTCACAGTTGGATGCATGCACAAATTCCCATCAGCTAGCTTGTCACTCATTTTGTACAGTTAGCAAAACTAACTGTAAGGCATACACTGTGGCATCTAACCACTAAATCCCCAAGCCCCTGAAGGAGAAATAGTATTCCGCTCCAGACTGATGGACAACAGCAACACCTACACCACTTCCCTGCTTGTATGCACTTGATTTCTCTGCAGGCTCTTTCAGCCTTGGATGTTCAATGGTAACCTACAGCAGTGACACCCCAGCTGGGGCCTCCCCAGGGCAAGCACAAACCTTGCACCTCTGTCCCTCAGGCATGCTGTACAGGGCTGGCAGCACCGAGGGCTTGAGGAGCAGGGTGACAGGGATGGGGTGAGCCGGCCAAGAAGCTCTGTGCGACTGGAAGCACAGCCTAGCACGTGGCCCTGTGTCACCAGGAGCCTGCAGTCAGCACCAAGGGAGGAAAACACACTCTTGCTGAGGGAGTAATGAGAGAAGCTGTCCCCAGCTTGGCTTGGGAAGGTGCAAGAGGAGATACATGATAGGGAAACAACACTTTGGTGGCCTGCTGGAAAGCAGGAAGGGGACAAACAAGCCAGGGGTTGCAGTACCCTGCTCCTGCAGAAGGGAGAGGCTGGGAGGAGGCACGGTACTCCGATGGACTGGGGTAGTGGGGGCAGCCAGGGAGGGTCCCTGTGTTTTCTCCTTCCCAAAAGCAAACTAGCATCTGAGGCACTGCTCAGGGATGAGGAAGGCATGACTGGAAAAGCAGGGAGACTAACAGCTGTCACCCAGCCTCCCACCTGCGGGGGACAGCTCTGCATAAAATGCTTCCCACCTGCTTGCTTCTCCCTCCCTCTTCCCTGCTCCCCAGACCCAGCCAGTTTCTGGGGAGGCAGAAGGGCCACAGTCCCTGAAAAGTCCTGTCCTAGGAAGTGTTCAGTTAGTAGTTTGGTTGTTGACAACTCCATTGCAAGGACCCTGAAGTAAGCCCGATGTCCTGTGGGGAAACACCGCATGGCCAAATCGGAGCCTGAAAGCAGGCAATTACCAAGCTTGCTTTCCCATGTGGTTCTGCAACTGGTGCCACACCGGGCCATTGCTTTCTTTGCTAAGATTTTACCATTCTCAAGCTGGACATTTACGGTTTTTGCACTGTCGGGATGGGACTCTCCCAGAATGTGGGCAATTGTAAATTTTTATTTTAACCTTCTGTTATGGCTGACCTGCTATTTGCATATAAGATTTTTGTTTGTTTTCAAAGCTTAGCTCAGAGTAACTAATTTGCACTCTGATACAGAAGTATAAAGATATCATGAGACACAGCTAACACACGCTTCCAAATAACTGATTTTCCTCTTGAAAGGGCTTTTATCAGTTCCTGGCCTTTACTTCAAGACTTTTGAGATTTGCAGAAACACATGGGAATCCTATCTGATTATACTTTATATCCTGCTCTCAAAGGGGGAACAGGCAGAATAAGTTTCTTCTGATTGTGTGCTGCTATGCAGAACACAGCTAAAGTAGCAGCCAGGTACTGCTTGCTTTTTGGCCTGTTACTTCGATTACTTGCAGAGGAAATGTTCACTTCAGTTGTATCAGCAAAGAGAGGAAAAGTCTTGTGATTGCTAAAGTTAGCAATCTGTAATTTAGGCATTAGATCTCTGCCAATACAGACATTCAGTCACAATGTTAGTCACAGCTAAATGGAGAGAGGGATTCAATTTTCCTTTTATTCCACTACAAGTCAGGAGGTGATCTGGGGTTTAAAATAATGGTGCAAAACTGGCATAAATGAAGGGACTCAGGCTCCAAAACATTTGATCTTGGTAATTTTCTGCAATAACAAAGTAATTATTATTTTACATTTAACAACTTTCATACTTTTAAGCCCGATAGAGACAGCTACATTTGAGTGCCACCTAATATGGTAGTCAATCCTATACACAGTACTTAATTATAAATCTTTATTCCTGGAGAGTATTTACTGTGGAGTCAAATTACAGAACCTGGAGAACAGTGTTGTTTCTAATTGCAGTAAGGGCAAAAATCAAAGGCTCTGTTTAAATGGGATGTTCAGTTTGCAGCATATCTAGGTGCATTATATAGGGTATTTAGGGGACAAAACCACAAATTTTTTGTGTGCTGAGAAAACTTCTGTCTCAAGTGTCAAATCAAGCTCTGTTTTGTAAGAAGTAGAAGCTCCTCTTTCAAGCAATCACAGTATTTCCTTAGAGAAGTGCAAACTTATGTATCAAACCAAGGATGTTGGCTAAAAAGCTGGAGAGTTATTCTTCAACCACTTTTAGCAAAATATTTAGCGCTCACTTTGTTTTGCAAGCACAGGATCCAACAGCACGTGATCAAAAATAAGGATCTGAAACTGGGGCTCTTCCCAGTTTCTCAAGCTAAGCAATATTTCACATTTTAAGGTGACTTTGTGATATGGTCAGTGGGTCCTTTCGTAATGCCTTTGACCTCTGTACCCCTACTCAGCCTTTTAGACATGTTCTTTGTACTTAGAGTTGCATTGCTATACATAACCTTGCTAATGATCTCAGAGGTCTTTTCCAACCTTAATGATTCTATGATTCTATAATAATGTCACCAAAGTCAAAATAACTTCAGGTGTCTGTCTTGAATACTATAATTATACCACCATCGTGTGCTTTGAGACAAAGCAAAAGCTTTCAGCCAGCCTCACTGGTTAATAAATTCAGCCTTTACAGGTGTTACACAAGGGCCATCTTGCCATACACACAAAATGCGTAAAAGCAGGCAGAGCTACTTTGTGGAAATTTCTCAGACATGCTTGGGGCACAAACCCAGTTCATTTCAAAAGATTTCTTCTTTATATCAGTGTTTTAGCATGACACTTTCCCAACAATCCTGTTCTGCCAACCTCAAGAATATATTCCCCATTGGTGTCCTAACCTTTTCACAGTTGCCCAAAATGACTTCATAAGCTGACTACGATTATGTAGTCCAGATCAGTAAGGAAGAGCTGGTGCTTTCTGGTCTGATACGCATCATTTACCCTTCATGCAGCCTACCAGGCTGCCCATTACAGATAAGCATTGACCCCAGAAAGAAATTCCAGTTCAGATAGAGCAAAACAGAGCAATATGGCAAAAAACAATTAGTACAATCATACAATAGTTATGGGTTCTCAAGACCTTTACACACCTTATCCTTGCTTTTTAATAAAGTCTGTTCAATTATATTACAAAAAATAATGCAGGCTGATGTTGGGGCATGTGCTAAAGAGGACAAGCAGGTACATGTCCAAACATAGCTTGGAACTGTCCCATAATTTTATTTTTGGAATGGAAGCCCTAAACCATCAGGTTCCTGGGACTATTCAGGAGCAGACCTAAACATCTCTTATGCTTCATACATATGTATTGGGTGAAGGAAGAGCTTGGTGACACAGAAGGTAGTGAGTAGCCTTTTACAGTTGTTCCTTAACAATTTAATACTTCATCGTACTACATCTTTCTACTCAGGCACACAGATATCATTGAAGCAGTTTATATGCCAGACTAATTGCTTGAGCTCAATTCAGCATAGACAAGTCCAATATTAAAATATCCTCAGTAAACCAGAACCATTTGGACTCTTTATTCCCTAGTTTGAGACTCACTGTGACGACTATTACAATTTTTGCCAAAACATACAGGATTAAACCCTCAAAGATCCTGTCATAAATTCTAAGTCAGCTTAGAGTTGGGCTACAGAAGTGAAACATGCCCCAACATTGCTTATGAGGAAAACATTTCACAGCTCAGATTCCAAGACTTATTTTCCAAGGAGGAACAAGAGGTCAAAGAGATACAACGTAAAGCATTAATGAAATTGGAGATGGTACGTCTTACCTTTAGCGAGTGTGTCATTTTTTGTTACCAATCCACTGTAATTCCAAGCATTTCAGTTTTCAGAGGGAACTTCTTGCAACAAGTAAGCAATGTCTCAGATTAATGTGGGTTAGATGATCTGCACTTGGAGTTTTTCTCTTCTTAACTTGTATTGGTTGCAAAAGGCATGTGATCCCCTGAACTGGATAGTCTTCTCCATGTTTAACGCACTAGTTAAACTAGGGGTGTCTTCCTCCCTCAGTGCATTCCTTTGGAACAGGCAGTATTCCTACTGCAGCCATTCCATGCTGACAGTCCCATTGCAAGGGTGCTGCTTACATGTGACTTCTGGATTGCTAAAGCCTGGAAACAAATGGGGTAAGCCCTGTTGGCTGACCCCTTGAAGGAAAAAAAACACAAGCAAACAATCAGAGCTTGGTATTTGGTTATATGCTGGACCATGCAATCTTTTTTCAACAGGAAGGACAGAATTGCTAGGTGAATTGTGATCAAGTCAGAGAGGTTCACAAACAACTAAAACTGTAACCATTGTATTGCTCATATATTTCTTTATCCCAAGAAGCATCAGATATAGCTCACTGAACTTTATCACCCCAATGCAAACATTTTAGAATGACAAATTTTGATTGGTAATTTTCACTGCCTGCAGCCTGTAATGGAGTTCAACTTCAGGCAGGAATAAATGGTAACACCTGAGGGATGGATTTGCTGATGCAGCTAGCTCATTCAATGTCTAAATGAAACATGATCTTCCTAAGGCTAAAGGTTGTTTTAAAATTATTTACCTACAGACTGATGGTATAGAATCACAGAATGGTTTGGGTTGGAAGGGACCTTAAAGACTATCTAGTTCCAAGCCCCTGCCAAGGGCAGGGACACCTTCCACTAGACCAGATTGCTCAAAGCCCCAGCAAATCTGGCTTTGCACACTTCCAGGAATGGGGCATCC
>VZTL01086675.1:0-17120 GCA_013400535.1 Scopus umbretta
CAGGTTTTGGTTTCTGTAACTTACAATAGTGGTTATTTTAGTCTCCAAATATCGACTTTGTAAATAGAGAAAGGTAGACTTGGTTAGAATTTTTGAAAGCAGAAACACAGTCTTAAAGGTAAGTCACTTCAGAAGTGCTTATTTTTCCTTAAAATATCCAGTTAGGCATTTTTAAAAAGTAAACAGGCCAGAAATAAGTTTTATTCTTCAAAACAGGGCTACGGGGTAAGGAAAAGGCTGAAAGCTATGAATTTGCATGCTGGGATTGGTGTTTATAGTAGTGACTTTGACCTGCGTTACAACACTTCTGAGCACTTTACTGATTTGATTATTTCTGATAACAACGCTTGCACATCAGGGAAGCCTGTTGAGGGCGAGTAGGTGTGCAGCTTGATGGCAGATGAAATTTGCTGTCGACAGATTCAAAATCATGAACACTGACATAAATAATATAACTTATTAAAAACTTGGTTAATTCTTAAGCTTTCCAAACGTTAAAAAAATCTTGGGGAGCTCCGATTTCTGATGAAATGCAGCAATAAATTCAGATTAAAACACTAAACTGTTACATTCTCTTGTAGAACGCATTTCTGACTGTCAACTCATGAAAGGTACTGATGTGGCTGAGTGAAATTTAGAGTAATTTCTGTGTAAGGAGAGGGAGTTGTTTAGGGTTCTTTGCTTCACTTTTTTTTTTAATTGGAAACATCTAAAATGGTGTAAGATGTGAAATGCATATCCCATAGTTAAGCATTTAATTTACTTACTAGGACACACAACTGAACTTTAATACACATAAAATTGATAGCATGAAATATTAATTCAATTTAAACCAGGAATTTGAGAGCTGCTCTTCTTTTGTATGTGTCAGACTGCAGCTTTGTGGGAGCCCAGGGTACTCTAGAGAACTCTAGATAAACAGTGACTGTATCGAAAATCTTTTCATCAACAGCACCATTCAGAAGAGTAGAATAGACCAGGTATATCCATCAGTGCGCTGGTCTCTCTCTTTTTTTTTTTCTTTTTTTTTTTTTTGTCCCTGTTTGGACTTCAGTACATGTCTCCTTTTCACCTTGTGTGTCTTTTGAACTTCCATGTCATCCTGTGTAAGCATGACTTCACTGTACTTGAGTTTGGGTGTTGGGGAATGATCACTTTTGCCATTCACCTCCTTTTACCAGTGGCACAGACATCTCAAAGGAAATGAAGTAAGTATTCTGCCTTAGGCCTTGTGGAGTATAGGCTTGTGGAAAAAAAGCAGAAAAAGCTGCAGTTGGAAGGAGGTTGAGAGTTGCTGCCTTTAGGTAGTAGCTCTTATTGACTATGTTTTCTGAAATAAATCTGGTTTTGGTGGCTTGGCACTACCCCAGGGTACTTCTTTGGAACAGTTATCCTTGACATAAGTGAGTGCTGAAGCAAGTCTTTCCTATTATGGGCAGAGTGCTCAATGGTAGAAACTAAATGTCTGTAAAATACTGTTTGATAATTCCTTGTGATAATCTAAACTTTGATAGTGTGTGTACAGGGGTTTATGGTAATGAAGAAAATGCTTCCTCATAGTTTAATTTGTGTGTTGCTTTTGTAGTGCTCTGTACGTGTGCAAAGGCAGCGAATGAGGCTCATGAAACTGCCTTACAAATACGGGGTTTCTCACAACTAGTATGAATTAGTGCTCATCAGTGTCCTTCGTGTTTGGTGCTGTTTTCCAGTATCAGTAGGATTTGATACCATCTAGGGAAAGTTCTGTATGCCTAAGGTTGCGGGTTTTGAAGCCAGTTATTGTGGGAATGGTACATTTTATTTGCAGGTTTCGAAGTTGGTGGAGGAAATGCAGCTGCTAATGTCATCTGCTATCTATTAGGAACATGACATGGAACCCAGAGTTACTGGCCTTGTTTCCCTACCTCGTTTCTTGAAAAAACTTTTTCCACATTCTCATGAACTGCTCAATAACTTCTCTGTTACTGTATGTTACTGTGTGTTCTCTGTGTCATAAGCGTTGTGTTCATGATCTTGGAGAATACTCCAGCTTACCAACAAACCAAGAAGCTGGTATTACTTTTTCCAGGGATGGTTTATTCTTCAGACTCTTGGTATATGAGACAGGATAGAATTTGTAGATCCTGTTAGTGGTTTTAGTCTAGCTCAGCATCGCCAAGACCGCAAATTTGTCTTTGAATCTAAGGCTTCTCCATGGGAGCAGTTTTTTCTATAAATTTTATTTAAGTACACCTAGTAGAATGCAATTTGTACTTTTACACTCATTTTTCCTCTTAGAAAGTTGTCCTAATGTAAGTTCAGTGTTATTATTGACAAGTACGATCTAACTACGGTACATTCTGTGACACTCCTCTGTAATAATCTAACAATAACCAGTGTTGCAGTTGGTTGACCTGGACAAAACTTTTTTGTCCTCAAGCATATTGTGTTTAACTTGTGTGTCTTTTCCTTTTTTAATTATGTTTATTTGTAATCTCAGTGAAAGGATGACTCGATCAGCAATTTGGAAGACCTGCATGATGTCTTTTTGATTCAAAATAATCTTAATAAAAGATTTTACAGGCAGAACTATAATCCACATACTGAAGTGAAGTTACTGTTTGTTATGTCCAGGATTAGACTGGACTGTCTCAAATGATTAGTTAACTTCTATCTGTAAGGCCTAAGAAGCTTAAGTTTTTGGCAGTAAAACATTAACTGCCATTATTTTTCAGATTGACTCATGGAAGTTTAACGTGAATATCTTTAGCCAGATAGGAATGCAGTATCTGATTTTTGGAGTCTGTACGGCTTCAGCAACTTCTGTTTGTAATGTGAAGTACTGCAGAGGTTTCGGCGGTATTCTACATGTGTGCTTCACCAGTGTATCCTCACTGACTGCCTTGAGGGTCACTAAAGAGCCTCTTCTATGCTTATCCCCTTCAAGATTCATCCAGTGCTACCCTTACCGACTCTTGCTGTAGCAGAATTCAAAGACTCTGTAGCTGGCTAAAGTCCTGCTATGCTTAGTGTTGTGTATTTTGCCTCAATACAGATAAGAAACGGAGGTACGGCAATGTTAACTACCTGAAAGCAAACAGGAAGCCTGTAGTTAAAAACAGGGATCAAATGCGTGTTTCGCTAGTTAGTGTAGCGTCAGACTGAGTTTCTGCAGTTGAATAACTCCTAATAAAGCGTGTTTATAAGGTAGGAGCAAGGTTAGTAATTCCCTGTGAAACTCCTTTAGTTTCTCTGTAATAATACAGTGACTGAATGTATATCCAAGTGAAAACCTTTCATTCTTTCAGACGTGCATCTCGGTCATTGTTTGTTTGTTTGTTTTTAAATACTGTTTTTGCTGGTATTTGTATTTTTAAGCAAATAACTGAATTTCCACAAAAATATGGGAGATGGAGGCCCAAAAGAGCAGCATCTGTTTCTAGATTTGGGTGATTAGACATTGAAGAAGTTAGTATTTGTTGTCTTATGAAATCTTTGAAAGCCAGCTTAATTTTTATTGAAAGACAAAAAAGCTACTGAAAGCGTCTTGATCAGCCAAAGGGGTTTTGCATTGCTCCTTATGAAGTTGGTTTGTCTGGTTTAGTGTGCTTTGTGATGCTCATGACAGTACCATAAGGCAAAAGTAACTTTCTAGTTTAGCCAGTGACAAGCATATCTTTATTAACGAGATTTATTATTATGTACGTCTTCTCACTTGCTCTGTCTTGTTTTTGTCATATTCCAATATTCAGAGGTTGCTGACAAACATCTGCTGTGTTGGAAAGTTCCTGCTGTAGGAGGTTCTGCTATAAGAACACCATAAATCATCCAGTTCTTTGGCAGTGTCTTTGCCACATGAGGTGTCCCTGACAAATTGCATAAGTTCATGAATGGCAATGCAAATAATTCCATAGTAGGTAATGTTTGTTCTAGCCCATAGGCATGACGATCCTCAAACTAAACCCTGTCTATCGTGAAAGTCAACTAGCTTCGCTTATTCTGAGGCTCCTTACAACAGAGATGATGCAGAAGATTTCTGTAGTTGCACCGAGTGAATCTGAGGCCAAGATGGCTTTAATCAATCCTGTTATAGCAGATGATATAACTTCTCTGAGTGCTCTTAATCGTGTGTGTGCGTAGCCTTTTCCTGTCAGCAGCCAGGCACGTATGTGGGGTACAATTAATGTGTGCATCTGTACTAAATCCAACACGCCCTGTAGGCACTGAATCATAGTCCTTGAACAGATGAGTGCTGCTGCACCACGTGATGGATCCAGCTTCTTCCTAGAAGGCATGTATCTATGGTGCGTGTGCGCGCACTTCGGCTTATACCTCTTGCCAAAACGGAGCTTGCTTCTGGGCTTCTGTTAGACAATTCATGTAACACTTTTCCGGATACCGTTTTTCTGAGGAGCTCAGGAGTCTCTGCCTTTCATGTTGTCGAACTTAAACGTCGTATGTGGCGCTGCCTGTGCTCTGGTTCCACGAAGTGGTAAGGGCCCTGCGGGTTTCTCACGAAGGCGCAGCCTCAAGCATGCTCCACCTGCAGAGCAACTCTCTTGTCACATGGTTTGAAAGCACTTTGCAGATGGAGTCCCTGATCTAAATTTGGAGATTGCAGAAGCCAGGCACCTTAATTTCAAGTCTGGTTACACATAGGAGTGCCATTTATTCCTGTTATTCTATTACGCTTGAAATTCATGGTCCCAGGACTTTGTCTCAGTGCCTGCAGCTATGTGCAGTGCTTCTGCTGATGATACTCTTCTGGCATGTGCTTGCGTCTGCTTGCAAACTTAATGCTAAGTGGATGAAGGGAAGCTGCTATGTATGCGTGTCTGTTGCTGGAGTTTTACTGACGTGCAGCAACTTTGTGTGTCGACTGGAATTATGCTCTACAATGTGAATTTTATGTTATTATGGGAATTTTATGTAATACGGTGCCTTTGCTTCATGTGTGTATTTAACATTGGTTTTGTGGCTGTATTTCTTAATGAAAAATGGTACTTCAGAATCTGGTAGTCTTCAAGTAAGTCTTTCTAGCATTATAGTAGCAAAAAAGCTTTTCAGTGTGATGAGTCTCTAAAATCAGGGTTTTTTTTTCTACTTGACTGTTGTTCCAGGGTAAAGTTTGATTTGAAAAAGATGAACTGACTCCCTTGTTGCAGTCTCTAGAATGTGTATGTGATTATTTGAATGTTGGTGTTTGTTATTTCACTTCAGCAGAAAAATACAAGGCTTGTTCTTAAATGCTTCCTTTGTTACTCCAAGTACAGAGTAATGTAGAAAAATTGTTGTGCTCCTCTTTTGACTGAGGTTGTAACATGCACATTAAATGTAGGAGAAATGCCTCTGGAGATGATGGCATCTGCAAGTACACTTTGAACGAAGATCTTGTGCGCTCTCAATACAGACCTAAATGGGAGGATGTGGGAGTGTAAGAATGGCTTAAAGTTCATCAGATTTCCTGTGCAGAAACAGGAGTCCAGTGCCTTTTTTAACGTCTCTCTAGTGAGAAGCGGATGTAAAAGCTGAAATAGTCTGCAGACAACCTTCTGAGGGTAAGACTTCCTATTCAAGGTCTCAAATAAACATAAGCTCTGCAGTATCTTTTTTTTTTTTTTAAAGTAAATACTGGATCTTAAAAAGATCATTCAGACTGTTTAAGTTAAGAGCTTAAAGTATTTACACATTGGATAGAGAAAGTTAGGTAAACATGTTACTGTAAACATGGCTAAGAGCTGGAAGTAATACCTGCCTCTTTGTTGACCAGATAACAAGCTTGCCTAAATCCAGCTGATTAGGAAACAGGAAAAAGAGGACATACCGACCAACTATCCAGTTCCAGGGCTTCATAGCATCTCTCACCCAGCCCCTTCGGACTTTTTAAATAGCAGAGTCTTTGGCATAATAACCTACTGACTGTAGCGTAAGGGAAGCCTAATCTCTCTTTGAGGAGTCTTGCGTTAAGCGTCTACCTGCGAACCAGGCTGGTGTCTTGCTCGGCTGAAGCTGGGACACTTTATGAAGAGGGGCTTAAGGGGTGGATCCAGGAAAGACTAAGCACAGCAGAACCTGGTGAGAAGGAAGTTTTATGGAGTGGGAAAGTCTTTGGGTTTAGTCTTTGCTTACAATAGATCTTTGTCCAATGGAAGTCTTGAACTGTTCTTGGAGTTGGGATATGCAGCTTCTAGTGTCTTGTTACCAGCCTTCACTTATTGAAGAGCTCATGTAGATTGCTCATACCTTAACTGCTAAAGTAGGCTCTTCAAAAGCAGTCCTACTGGTCTGCTGGTTCTGGACGCACAGGGACCTTCTTTTATTTTGCTTCTGTAGAGAGTAGAAAAATCAGGACAGGTCCGATGTTCATTCCATGGGTTAATTCCTGGTTTCTACAATGTAATTCAATCCTTTGGTCAGATGTTGTCTATCCAAGGAGCAAACGTATATTAACTGAGATCTAGCATCGAGAGATGTGGCATCTGTACTTCAGAACGAAGAAATCTTCCAAGTTGTGCTTGTTTCTCTGTATGGCTAAAAGTTTTCAAGTCAAAGCATACGTATTAATGACTTGCTCCCTACGTCTGGTTGCCAGAATTATCAGAGCTTTTGCAAGGAGTGTGCATTGCTGACTGACTTTGTATAAGTTACGTGATCTAAACTTAATTGTCCTTCTCTATACTGTACGAAGAACATCCTCGCACCAGTAGTAGGAAAAGATTACTCCTATTTCAATCTGTGTGTAACTGTACATACCTGCCCTTTTCACCCTGCTATGGAAACCCGTGCCATAACTAAGCTGGAGCCCATGTCATCTGTGTCCTGCCTCTTCATCTCTGAGTTGAGTCACTGTAAGGACTTAGGTCACTCTGTAAGGAGTAGGTCTGGTTTAAAGGGGAATGGAAGATAATATTGGTTATGTCTTTTCAAGTCCTGCCTCAAATGTATTGACTGTCCATAGTTAAATGGTCTGTCTTAGAGTATTCAAACAATTGCCATCATTACAGTTCCACTTCCCCATTTGTCTTTGAAGCAGAGGAACATGCTTGTTGTATAATTAAATGGAATAGGTATTTAGCAGTTTCAGTTTTGTTTTACACAAGAGCTACATTCTTCCTACTGTTGCATTTACAGTAAATGTATGCATAGGTTCTGGAGCTCCAAGAAGCTGGCTGAAAGAGAACTTGAAGGTAAGAAATAGTCTGATAGTAGTCAGAACTTCCGAAATGTGGTCAAACTCTCCTGGATCTGGAGCGCACACTCTTCTTCATAATAATTAATTTTTAAAAAGCTGATAAGTGTAGTCATCTTCTAAGATTCAGACCCCCTGTAATACTTGTTGTTGAGTTGTTTTGAAAACCTGTATTTTGAAGGGAAGTTGTTAAACCATGCAGCACTACTGAGCTCAAAATCTCGAGTCTGGTGTTTGAAAGCTGAGATGTGGCACTGACAGGAGAAAAAGTGTTCACAGTTGGAAGTACCTTCCATGACTTTAGGAGTAATTAACAGAGGAAAAGCTGGTCAGTGTTCTGTTTGGTAAATTACACTTCAGCTGATGCATTGTGTTGGACTGATAATACTTTAAACCTGTGCCAAATGTTTGCTGTAGGGACAAGGAGATGTTGTGTGTGAGTCTTTCCCAACTCTGTCTTTGCAGTGCTCAATTAACTGGACAATCTTCATTTATGCACAACATTAGCTTCTAGTACATGAATACGTTTTGATGTTTTCCAGCTTAGACCTGTAAGGAATATCATATTTAAGTCCCGTAACTGATATTTTTGTGGCGAATGAAGGAAAGTAGTAATTTGATGTTGAAAGTGGTCAGGGTATCTCTCAAGTGCTGTAGTGTTACATGGAAGCAGAGCTGAGCAATCTTCTGGAAGCAAATAGTTTTAACCTTGTTAATGTGTCGTAGCATTGTCATTATTAACTGTATGATGTACAATTGAAGCTCAAACTATTGAGTTTTGATATCCTTATTTGATCTTAAACACTCTGTTTCATTGTTGTCCTGAAAATAAAGGAATGAGAACTTAGTTTTTCAGCTGTGTAGAACTAAACTACTGGGAATTTTTTTAATAGCTCTCTGACCACCAATTCCTCAAATCACAGGAGAATTTCCTCTTTCAACTGAAAATTAAAGTTTTGGCAGTATATGTCAGTAAAGAAAAAAAAAGTAGTCCATATCATTTTAATGAGGGATAAAATTCTCAGACAAGTTTTACTTGCCATGGAGCTATCAGTGGATTAGTATTTACAGGTTTTCTTCTTTTTGTAGGACACTGGATGTGTTGCTTTCTGCCTCTCTTTCTTGGCTGCCTTACTATGAAGAGCAGCCTGTCAGAAGCTCTGCAGGGATTATTTTGACTGCTCAATTTGTGTGCTGTCTTATGTCTGGCAACAGAATTCTTTATAAGCTACCATAAGCCTTCTGACACTTAATTATCTTTATGGAGCTTTATGATTTTATTTTGACTCATTTTGTGTACTCTGCTTCTCAGGTATGACTTAACCTGTTGATGGGCTGTTCTCATTAGCAGTCTATTGCGATCTGTGTTGGGGAGGATGCATCACCTCAGATCCCCATTGCTGTCTCTTCTGAGCTTTCTGTTTTGGGCTAAGCCGAGTCAAGCACAAGCAAAGATGTTGTGTGTAACGTGACTTTAAACGTGGCTCGTATCTGTACAACAGTGTTGGGTATACAGGCTAGGTGGAGTTACTCCTAAAGGTACTTTACAGAAAGCTTTTAAGTCGAAATAACCTGCATATTAAGTTGTGAAATCTACGTTTCTCTGGGCTTTTGAAGATGCTGTGTAAGTTACCAATCACAGAGGAAATGAAATGGCATCTCCGGCCACCCCAGGTGGTCACCCGGGTAGTATCCTTGGGAGGCGCTTGTCTGACTGGAGCAAGGCAGAGAACTGGAGTGTGGGTTGTTGGGTTTGGCAGTCGATAGTTTGTGCAGAATTTGGGGAAACGCTTCCGCCTGTTTCCTCTGCGTTTCAGCCCTGAGTCATCCCTGTTACCTGCTCCTGAGGACTTACAGCGAGCTCTGACAAGGGCTTACCAGGCTGTGAGTGGCAGTCTTGCTTTAATGGTGGCAAAGGATGGAAAGCTATTTAAGATCACTCTAAGCCCCTGCCCAGAAACTGCTATATCTGGCAATAACTGGCTGTTCTGCCAGTGTTTCAGCAAACTGTCTTGCATGGAGTATGCTGGGTCTCCCAGTAAAACCTGTTAACCCCTGTGTTACTGGCTTTAACATCCTCTTCTGAGAACATAGCCGTTAATAAATTTCTCAGAGGTGTTCTTCCTTGTAGCTTAAATGAGTGCAAAACTTGGACGCTTGGGAAGCAGTGGCTGTGATTCTGCCTGTTGAAACATGTACACTGGGGAGAAACACCATGCGATTCACAGAAGACTCTTTGCATCTTTATGGTTAATAGTTTTCCTGAGCATGAATCTTGTGGAGAACAAGATTTAATCAGGTGCTGTACTTCAGAGCTTAATTCCACCATCCCCTTAAGTGACAAAACTAATGAAGTGAGGGATGGTTGCTTAAATGAATAGGTGAAGTCTTCCTCATTTACCAGGAACAAGTAGGTTTATTGTCTGCTTCCTTCTTTTGAACTCCTCCTACAAAGCCATGCCAACAGAGTGTATGGAGGGCAAGCAAGGATATCTCCTGAGAATGAGTTTACTCTTCTGTGGTTCATTTGCTATTCTCATTAGCTTGTCAAAGAAACTGTTAATTTACTCCACAAAGGTCTATTGAAGTAAAAAAAAAATTTTTTTTGAACAAATACTGATAAAAAACTAAGATGGCAGCTACTTAGTTTTTCTCAGCCATGTTATTTATTCTGTAGGTTACAGTTTGAGGATCTGTTATTTTAAAAGGGGGTGGGGAGAAAAAGCTCTCTTGACAGGTTTATCAACTGAACCAGGTTAATCTAGATCCATGTGTAAGAAATTGTTTCCTTGAAAGCTGGGAGATCTTCCAAAGGGACCACACACCTGCAGCTTTCTGTGTGTGCCCCCACTTCACCACCCCTGTCCGTTCGATGCACAGTGCCACCCAGCCGCTCCTGGCCAGCGCAGCTGTGCAGCAGCAGCCCCTTTCCAGTTCCTCCTGTTGCACCAAGCTTCATTCTTTGCCCAGCACTGGCAGATTCCATAGTTCCTCTGCGTGTGGATGTTTCCATGGTCCCTCCAGTCCACTGTACCGATAGCTGTTCTGCCACACTGAGTTTTCCCATCCAGAATTCCTACGCAGCTGTCCCTGCTGGTACTTGCTTCCCTTTCTCACCTGAAGGCCAGCCTGGAGGAACTACAGCACGGGAGATGCTGAGTGGCCAGGAGAGGGAGCAATGCAGAGCAGTGTGGGACTGGAGGAGCAGAAGAGTCTCTACACAGGCTTAGATACTGCTTTTAGTAAAACAAAATCCTGCATGCTGCTTCAGGTAGTGATGAGGAAGTTAAACGTTCAGATTTGGCAATATGAAAATAAGTGAGTTGGTCCAGTGGAAGCGTAACACAAATTTTCTGTTTAACGAACAATCATGCTTGAAAAAATATCCATTCTTTGGTACTGAATAGGAAGGTTTACATATTTACATACTGTAGCGTAGCAGGGTAGAAGGAAGTATTTTTGTTGGGTGTGTTGAAGGAAATTGCACATGTTGCAATTGCATAAATGGTCACTCAGCCAGAAGAACTTTCAAATCCTGTTACCAGGCTGTAGGCAGTGGCAGTGCCGCTCTGCTCAGCGACTTACCAAGCAGCCTGTGAGTACAAGACCTTATGGTTTCCATTCAGAAGTTTTTAACTGAACTGTTAACTATACACAATTGCTTGGCAAGAGGACCATGAATTGAAAGGGACTGAAATAGGGTAGTGGAACAACTGTTAAAGCAAAGCCTGTGCTTTAACAAACCAAATAAGGTGTCTTGGATGTTTTTTAGATTTCCCTTTCTGCAAGAGAGAGCAGCAGTGCTTCATACAACAACACTTGCAGGAAAACAAAAAAGACATCAATTTGCCAGGCACGTGCTTATCCTAGATGCTGCCTTGACACAAATTGGCAAAAGTTATCGTTAACTAACTTTGCTCTTTTTTGTTTTTACTTTTGAACTCTCTGTTGCAACTGCTTGCTTCAGTGTAGCTGCAAATAGGATCCCTTGATTTTATTTGTCAATTAAATTTTGCATAGTAACTCGGAGTCCTTGCCTTCTCCTCCTAGCTGTGCTGTTCAGGTTGCAAGGTTTTCTTTTCCAGGGAGGGAAGGAGGGAATGGGTGGTATCTTTGGATGATGATAGTTTTCACTGTGACTAAAACCATCCCCGCAGCCTTGATACTACATAGCTCTTTCCCTTCCCTCCACCCTTTCCAAACTGGGACAAATCAGTAATAATATGGTCTTTGTGATTAGAAATTTCACTGCCAGGCAGCATATTTTTTGTTAACTGCTTGTTAATCAGGATTATCTGATGTAATAGGAGCTGCTAATAGCTGATTAAATGCAAATTAATGCTGAGTATTTCATGCCTCTTCAGCTGGATCTGCAAAGGTCATTAACATGACAGGGTTTTTATATTTCTAAAACAAGTTTGTGCTAAAAACAGATGCATTGCAGAATGTGGTTGACTTTGCTGCAGAAGCAGAAAGAGAATCATAGTACGAAATGAGAAGATTGTTCTTTAAAGAAACCTGGAGATGTGGCATTGACAGGGTGGATTCTGGTACCAGGAACAATACCTGATGTAGGAGCAACAGTGGTTTTATTTGATTAGAGTGATGACACTCAAGTATTTAAATTATCCAAAATCCCTGAAACAGAAGCAGCCTGCAAAACCCCAAATGGAAAAGGCTTATGAACCTTTCGCCACAACAGAAATGTGCTGCTTTTGGCTAGTTCCATCATCCAGTTACCATACACAAAAAGGTAGATTGTTTGCTTTAAGTTTGGAGTAGGTTTATAAAGACCTTTAGAATGCTTGCAGTAGATCTCAGTGCAGCACTTCCATAGGAAATGCTGTTCTGTCTGACTATACAAATACTAATTTTCTAAACCAGAAACTTAGTTTTGAAGCAGAAAATCTAAGCAATCCTAGAGTATGTTCAGAAAGGTAAAAACTACCATTGGCTGAATTTGTCTTTAACTGATGCAAACTGCAGCAATGAATCATTTTTCCCTGTGCGCAATATATATGACACTGTAAATACAACTTGAACCGAGACCTACTTTCTTCTGCTGCAACTGTGTGTAACTTGGCTCAGTAATGCAAAGATGTAATGCTTTATTTTTTGTGCTGTAACGCTCTAACTTAATAACGCTGAGATGCAATGCTCTATTTCTGATGCTTGTGATCATGGATAGCTAATTGCCCTACTGACTGACAGAAGAGTTTGTAAGGATTCCTCTCCATTTGCTTGTAATGTCACTTCCATAAAATCACAAGTGTTTCTGAAATTGACTGGTTTTATTTGCATTCCTAGAGAATCACGTAGGTTCCTTGGCACTGCAGGATTAACTTTGATTTACCCCTGGTACTGGCTTAAGCAACTGAAATACTGTATATTGTTTATGTTTAATGGGATTCTTCTGTTTGTTCAGATTCTGAAGACGAGCTGCTGAATCGATAATCTGAGGAAGGGAGTTCTCTGTTAAGACTGCAAGAAGATACTACCAACTGGTAAACACTTCCTTAGGTGTCTTTGCTTGTAGAATATTTCTTTGTTTTCCATAATATTTTAGGCCAAGGGGTACAACGTATTTTGATCTATTGAAAGCAAGAAGTAGCTCATGCTATTTTTTTTTTTATTTTATTTATTAACTAGCTTACCAGAAAAAAGGCTCAGTAGTAGTGGATGTGGGTAACATGCAGGTATTTAAATTGGAATTCAAAGTGATTAAATTCCTGCTCTCACAGTAGGAGAAGAAAGACTAGCCTTTTTTCTGTACTGGGATATTAAACGCTGTCTGTTTGCCTTTTCCACTGAGACTAATACAACATGTCTGTACCTCTTACTATATAAAGACTATTTAAGTATGATAGTGCAAATACTGAAACTTCAAATCTGATGCTTCAGAGCCTGGAGAGAGAGAGAGAGAAGAAGGGAAACTTTAAGGAAATCTAGTTTAGAAGTTGAACACGGCTAGGCATGCTAATTTGAGTGTCCAGGTCTTTGGAAGATGCCATTAATGCACTCTTAATTATTATATGGGTGTTTGAGGTATAATTTTTCACTAAAAATAATATATGATAATAAAACTAAGGATGTATTGTAATTCACAGGCATTTAAAGTCATCTGTAAGTTGCCTGTAGGTTCAGAATGGTAAAAGGATCCTCAGTGAAGAGCTGTGGCCACTTAGTAGCAGTTTTCCAGCCCATAAGTGAAGACATTGAGCTGCACTATTACAAGGCAATCACAAGGAGACATGAGAATTTAGGACATCTGAATGTCTTCACATAGCTAAGTCATATGCACATTGATAGTGGGTACCTGATTTACAGCTCACTTCTCACATACTTAGTGTTGTAAATGAAGTAGCAGTCTTTGGTATGGGGGAAGGCATCCACAAAGTTCTAAACTAGATATGCATTCAATTTTCCTCTGTGATTATACCTTACTATATACCTTCTATAAAGCTTGACTCCTACCCTTCTGTCTGCTACTACCATTTGAGTACAGGGCTGAGTAAACTTGTCAGGAGAGGGTTCTTAGCCCAGAATGGGGTGATGCAGCTGGGTCCAAGGATGAACGTGGAAAGAAGCAGCATCCTAGCCAGTAAGGAAGCATTAAGCTTTTATGAACCACATATTTACAGATGCTTTATTAAATCTTCACATGCCAGTTAATTTGCCTAGATTTTATAAGCAATGGAGGATGACTTTATGAAGTTATGTTGCGTAGCTGTTGCTAATAAACAGGGTTCACAGAGAATATTAAAATACTGTGTTCTGTTACTCTGTCGCTCTGCCAAACCTGGGTTAGTGATAGGAAAGTTTTGAAGGCTTATAGTGGTCAATAATGTGTATCTGTCAGAAATGACATAGTGAAAATAATGTTTGACTTAATGGAGTCTTTTTTTATATAAAGATGACTTGTATAGTACAGCTATTTGTGAGCAATAATTTCAAGAGCTTTGTTGCCTGGCTCTGTAAAATAGCGGCTCCTGACACTTAAATGTGTGTGAGACTCCCTCCCAAGTACCCAGTTTGAAAACGCATGTCCCTCAACTTACAGGAGAAAGAACCACTGGCATGTGGTATGTCACGGTTGGAGGTACCAAAGCCCTGTATTACCAACACAGGTTTTGAACCACACTGTAATTATCTAAGAATAATTTTTAGGTTAATCCTTTTGATTTTTCAGATCATATGTGATGTGAATATATAATGTATGTCTGTCACTAAACTTGAGTGCATAACTTGCCCTGTATGGAAAACTGAAAAGCTCATTAGCCTAGCAGTGAGGGGTTCTCTGCCCATTTCCCTGCTTCGGCTTCCCTTCCCATCCCATCATCCACCCATCGCTCTCTGAGAGAGAACTTTAACAGGATGGCCATGCTGAGTGAAACTGGGTAATTCTAGGAAGTAGCTCTTTGCCTGCAACTGTGGTGTAGTATTTGTCTTAATTCAGCATTTCCTTTAGGACCAAGCAGTGCTGTTTAGCTCAGGGATAGTGCTGGACAAACTTGATCTCGCTGTTTCCAGCATTAACTTTGGTCTGGGAAGATGTCAGCTGAGAGCCTACTGAGCTCTACCATGTTTTAGACCTGACCCAGGTCTCAGCTCAGACTCCTAATTCTGGGAATATGCTGAAAAGAGGATGTGATACACGAATGAACACCACATCCCTTGGGGCAGAGCATGTCTAGGTCTTGCGTGACTGGTGCCGAGATAAAAATATTAAGCCAGCTGGACCTTGGTGTGGTGCAGACTCGCCCAAATGGTTGTATGAGACGCATGTGCCTATTCTATCCAGGTGGTATTTCATTTGGTTATGATGTTTCAGCTGTCCATGATCACAGACACTGAAGGATATACAACACTTCAGTGTTTGCCCTGGCTTTTTTTGTATTAGCTTTTCTTTTTCATTATGTTAACTTACATGTATGGGATTATTTTTTCCAGCATATCAGTTATTCAGAAAAGATCTTGATAATTATCTCCTGCTTTTGCCTATAATCGCAGATAATTATTCATTCTTATTTTATAGCTTTATCTCTCATATGCACCTTGAACTTGTCTGTGTGCTTGAAGATTTAAAAATCTTTCCATGCAACTTAGAGTTATTCCCCTGTAATGATGATGAGGAGATGTTTTGAGCAAACTGATTAACATGTTGTGGAGTCCTTGTTCCAGCACTGGTACTGCACTGTTTGTGGATTAACAGGTTTTGCATTTTGTGCTAATGTTAATAAACATGAAAACACCTTCAGTATTATGTTTGCAAAGTGGAAGCAAATGCATACCTGTCATTTTCGTATTAATTTTGAGAACTTTGTTGTGGCTTGTTATAGCTCTTACAAGAGTAGCATTTGTCTGGCTGACACATCTTTAAATGTTCTGCTTCCTTGTGGGGAGAATCTCCAAAACCTCTTTGGTTAACTATTTCAGTCTTTTCGTGCAAATCCATTAATATGTGCTAAACTTAAAAAGAGTAGGAAAGTTTGTTTCTGGTTGTCCCCATACCTGTGTGCCTAAAAAAGGTTAGAAGTGAAGGACCTCATTCAGAAGAGAGTCTGTATTGAGTAAGACCATATTGCATGTGTTACGGACTTCTGTATGGCTATGACTGTCTGGGAAGTTTATATAAAGTCAAATGTGCTGCAAGAAATATAAAGCAGGATTCTGTTTTGTTTCGCCCAATGCTAAATGTTTCCTTTATTAAATGAGGAAATAGATGTCAAAAAATGTGCAGCTTTTAATGTGTGCTTTCAGAAGGATTTTTTTTGTTGTTGCTTGGGGAAACCTATATAACCAACATAGACACTGGTGAAGTTGCAAACGCTTCTGAGCAACTTGAAAAGCTTTCACCGCAGAGCCTACCAGATACCAACAGTAGGGTAATGTGGGAACCATCGGGGTAAAAGAATAATCCATCATAATGATGCTATAAGCTGTAAATACATGAAGAAAAATGAATGTCTTTGTGACAACTGAAACCACTTTTACTTCCTATTTGTGCCACAAGTTAAAAATAATCTCCTTTGGTAGTGTTGCTCTAAATATATTGCAGTAGGTTTGCCTATAAATTCTATTTGCAATTCAGCAGAGCTTCTTGAATTGATTTGTTGTCCATGTGAAAGTGCATTTGTTGA
Source organism: Scopus umbretta (assembly GCA_013400535.1). NCBI lineage: Eukaryota > Metazoa > Chordata > Aves > Pelecaniformes > Scopidae > Scopus > Scopus umbretta. The sequence goes on from VZTL01086675.1 coordinate 16,309, forward strand.
AATGGTTCTCAGTATATAGAGGTTAAGTACTTTTTGTGGTTTTGACAGTCACTATGAAATGTTTTGGTAGAAATTCAGATCATTTTACTGATGTTCTACCAGTGAGCGTTTATTTTATATCAATACTGGTATCTAAGGCAAGAAGGAGGAATAGCTGACAGTTTTTTAGGCTGTCTTCTATTTATTTGCTGTATTTTTTTTCTTGGGGTTTGTTTAATGTGGCTGGTTGTGATAGCATGGGAGTAGATTGAGAGGCTAAAAAGCTTTTCTGCAATTCTGTGCTTTTTAAAGTCTAATAGTACGTATTAGCAATTGATGTAAGTAATCTGCCTGTGCTGACGCAATGTAGTGTGGTCTCTTTTCTCTCACAGTAGACACTAAATTACTTAAAACCTTGAATGAAGACTGTCCCAGTCTGCAAATGATCAGTGACTGGTTGGTTGGTTTTTTGTTTGGTTTTTTTTTTTTTTTAACTGTAATCAAGCAGAATTCAGTGTAGAGCTCTCTGAAAATATCCTTCCTTTACATGCAATAGTCCTACTGCAACAGTTAGTAGAGTAAGTTTGAAAAGTGGGTTTCGAATCTGGTTTCATCACTCATTTAGTAAACTGTGTTCTGCTTGAGACTTCAGCAATGCCGATTTGTTTATGGAGGTAAACTGCTGTTTTTTCTCCACCTGTAAATAATTGCTCAGGGCAACATGAACTGTTTAATTCTGTTTGTCCAATGGCCCTTCGAATCAAAGCCATTAATTTAAGGGTTGTTTTGACTTTTTGACAAGTCACTTTTAAACAGACCAGCAAAATATGTAA